>PVJN01032196.1:0-24301 GCA_004026805.1 Lasiurus borealis | reverse complement strand
CACACACACACCTCTGCACACACACACCTCTGCACACACACACCTCTCTGCACACACTCAGCTCTGCACACTTAGTCTGTCCGCTGAACTTGTCGGCTTGCTGCAGAGATAATAACCTCTCAACGGGAGCGTCCCGCCGGCCGGCCGGTCAATACATGTATAGAAAGTAATTAAGCCAGATCGCTTCCCTGACAGGCAATGGATGGCCTTTTAATTACTGCGGGAGAGCCGAGAGGTAATCATTTCTCCTGTTACCGGGAGGGCAGCGCCGGAGTCCGGGGCACGCGGCTCACAGCGCCTGTTCGCCGTCCCTCTGCCGTGCTCCTACCCCTGGCCCGCCGGCATCCTCTGGAAGGCTCTCCGGGACTGAGGGAAGCGGCAGGAGGAGCAGTGCGCAGACAGGGAGTACGGCTGCGGAAACAGGAGGCCGCAGAGGGACCCGTCAGTGGGACCGTGGCAGGCCCCCCTGCGGACAAGCTCACTCACGGCCAAGTTCAGGACCGTCTGCAGCTGGGTCACCTGTCACTCACATGCTAGGAAGGGGCAGTGAGAGTCCCCCAATTAATGGCGGGGGTCAGGGGAGGGTCCCCCAATTAAGCCCTTGTTTCCTAACACTGGCTCTCTCGCCGGCAGGCTGCCTGCTGGGGCTGGGGATGCAGAGTCAGGCAGAGGGGTGCTGTTTCTGAGAAGCCGGGGCTTCGGGGAGCCCTCCCTTCCTTCCCACAGGCGGCTGGCGGAGAGGAGACTGAAGCGCCAGAGAGGAGAGAACTGGCCAGGCCGCTGGGAGCAGAGCGAGTCCCGGGGGAGGGAGCTGGTCGGGGCTGGGGCCTCGCTGCCGGCTACGCTCTCGGCGCAGAGACAGCGGGCAGGCCGGCCTCGGACCGGGGCACCCTGAGGGAGTTTGCTGGGTGAGTGGAGGGCCTGGACCTTAAGACTCTTCCCCATGCAAAAGCCGGTGTGGCTCAGTGGATAGAGCGTCAGCCTGTGGACTGAAGGTCCCAGGTTTCATTACGGTCAAGGGCATGGACCTTGGTGGCGGGCACATCCCCAGTGGGGGGCATGCAGGAGGCCAGTGATCGATGTCTCTCATTGATGTTTCTAAATCTCTATCCCTCTCCCTTTCCCTCTGTAAAAAATTCAATAAAATACTTTTAAAAAGAAAAGAATAGTCACGTCAAAACTGGTGTTGCTCAATGGATAGAGCATCAGCCTGCAGACCGAAGGGTCCCAGGTTCGATTCCGGTCAAGGGCACGGACCTTGGTGATGGGCACATCCCCAGCTGCAGGACGCAGCTGGTCGATGTCTCTCTCTCATCGATGTTTCTGACTCTCTATCCCTCTCCCTTCCTCTCTGTAAAAAAATCAATAAAGTATATTAATAAAAAAGAAAGAAATATTCCCTGTGTTCCTGGCGCACCCGCATTTAACCAAAGGCAGACTCCTGTTTGTTTGTTTTTTCATGGAAACCGCTGTGTCCAGCAGTTGACATTTTGAAGCCTGAACATGCGAGTGGCAGTAGAACAAGCCCGGCCTGCTTCGAACGTGCCCGGGAGACTGTCGCTCTGAAGTGTCAGCTCAGAGGCAGGTAGAGAGGGGGGAGGACCAGGCCCGGGATGGAAGCAGCATCGCATCCGGCTGCGGATGTCTCCCCGGGAAGATGGATCCTCTCTGACCTCATTTCCTCCGCGCATCCGTCAGACGACACCTGAATCACGCGAGCGCCGCCACCTCTGGCCCTTCCTGCTGTAAACCGCCTGGCCTGACAGCTCTCTAAGTGGAGCTGAAATGGTTTTCCCGGGTGGACCTGGGCATATTCATCTTGGACCTCATTTCCCAGGAGGCCTTCCGCTGCCGTCCGGAGGGAGAGGGTTCCCCTCGGGGTCCCCCAGAGCTGAGCCAGCCCTCAGGGCCCGTTCTCCGCAGCAGTTTGAGCCCCCAGTGACGGTCTCAGTAAGGAGTGAACGCGTTGCACGGAGTCAGCCCACAGCTTGCTCCCTGGAGGGGTCTCTCCCCCGGGGTGGCCAGGGCTCCCCGCAGCTCCTCTCCCGCTCCCCTCTCCCCTAAGCAACCTGTCTCCATGGGATTGGGTCGCCTCCTTCCTCTTCCCTCCATCCATCTCAGCGACCCCTCCGGTCCGACCCCGGCGTTTCTCACGCCCCCTCCCCCATCCTTCCCGCCGGTCGCACAGCCAACACCTGTCCAGCCAAGTGCCAGCCTCGTGGCCGGGGAGGCAGCAGACAGGACGCCAGCTGTGAGCGTGAGCCGGGAAGCGTTCAGGCAGCTGGGGATGCAGTGGCACAAGGAAAGAATAAAGCAAAATGGAATAAAATAAAATAAAATAAAATAAAATAAAATAAGGTATCAATGCTCTAGAGCAGTGGTTCTCAACCTTCCTAAGGCTGCGGCCCTTTAAGACAGATCCTCATGGGATGGTGACCCCAACCTTAAATTTATTTCCATTGCTACTTCATCACTGTCATCTTGCTCCTGTGATGAACTGTCATGTCAATATCTGATAGGCAGGATGTATTTTCGTTGTTACAAATGGAACATCATTAAAGCATAATGATTCATCACAAAAACAATACGTAATTGTATATTGTGCAATATTTATTTCTAATGACAAATAAATTAAATGTTGTCTTGAATCGTGGTGTCGCATGGGCAACAGTCTTCCTAGGACAACAGTAAACGACATGGCTACACGTTGCTGCACCGAGGAGCGGTGTGTGGGTGCCTCAGACCATGGGAAATAGGTGTTTTCCGCTGGTCTTAGGCGACCCCTGTGAAAGGGTCGTTCGACCCCCAAAGGGTCTCGACCCACAGGTTGAGAACCGCTGCTCTAGAGAAAGGGGCTGCGAGGAGTGTGTGGGGGAGAGAGGATGGGAGGGGTGGCTTCAGACCCAGAGGCCAGGCCGGCTTGTCAGCTGGTGGGAAAGGAGCCAGTGCAGTTTGGAGTAGCGTTTTGGGGGGAGGGAAACGGGGAGCAGCTCTGAGGCTGTGGAGGAGGAGGGAGCTTCGTCGCTGAGACCCAGAGCAGGAGCCTGAGGCACCGAGAGGTCCAGGAGGCCCCGCTCCTCCGGGTCTTGGTAGAGGATTGATTGGGGGTTTGCTCTGAGGAGCGGGGGGCACTCAGGGGTCTCTGGCAGGAGAGAGAGGGAGCTGGTGGGCGGTTCTGGCTGCCCCGGGTAGAAAGGTGGAGGAGAGGAGGGGGTTTGGAAAGAGGGGATCAGAGGGACCACGGGGAGGGACAGCAGCTGTTCAGACCGCAGTCAGAGGGGAAAGTAGGTGCTAGGAGATACAGCGGCACCTCGAGATACGAGTGCCCTGACATACGAGATTTTTGAGATACGAGCTGTCGAGCGAGCGATGTTTGCTTTGAAATACGAGCAACATTTGAGATAGGAGTCATCGTGCGGATCGGCCAGCTGCACACGACCCACCCGTTTACCACTACTCGAGCGTCTCCTAGTTTCCCATGCCTCAAGGTGACGGAACGAATTAAACTCGTATCTGGAGGCACCGCTGTAATTTTAACATTTAGGAAAGAATTACAACTACAACCCCAACACCAGAAGCCACGGTTCCTGCCTCTGAGAATCCAGAGCCAATTCACACGGAGCGAGGCTCGCACCATTGGAATTCCGGAGGGCAGATACCGGGCCGCATTCACCCCGAGGGCTGTGCGTGTAGCAGGCGGCATGTACAGCGCCCACGGACAGGCGGGCACAGAGCAGCGGTGGCAGTGTTTTAGGGCACTTTGGATGTGAATACCTACAGCCTATGCGCTGTTTGGTCCACTGCCTCTCCGGGAAGGTGGGTTTGGATTTGAACCCTGCCAGAGGCCTGCCCACGTCCGTCCGTCTGTCAGTGTCTGGCACCATTTTCTTTGGCCGATGGATCCCGGGATCTTTCTCTTATTTTCGCCAAACGCCCTTTTTTTCTCTTCCAATCACGACGTGAACAGTTTTGTAAGGAAAGAAAACCCGGGCCAGTTTTCACCTGCATCTTGGGCACAAGTCCGTGACGGGAGCCACAAAGGGGGGTGTCCTGGGGACGAGGCGGCATCACCCCGGGGGGCGAGGGGCGGAGGGCCTGGCTCAGCTTCCCGCTGACAGGAAACGATTTATTCTGCAAAATAGCGAGCCCGCGTGTCCTGCACAGTGACCTTCCTGTCTCGCTTTTACACGTCGGATTGAATTAGGAAGTTTAAGATCTTTAACGGGTGAAGTTTTTTTTGTGTGTGTGCGTGGTTTTTTTTTTTTTTTTCTAAATCATGGAGCCCTAACTGTTTTGGCTCAGTGGATAGAGCATCGGCCTGCGGACTGAAGGGTCCCGGGTTTGTTCCGGTCAAGGGGTCTGTGAAAGAGCAGACGCAGGACCATCCCGTTGCCTTCAAAGTGGAGCAGAGCCACTGAATGAGGGGGAGACCCTAAAGGAAGTGTGTGTGGGGGGGTACGAGCTTTTAGTGCCTTCCTCGTCCCCAGCCCCCCAAGTGAGGAGGACGGAGGCTTCTCCCATCTAAAATAATAACAGGGTGATATGTTAATTAGACCGGGCATCATTCTGGGCGTCCTTCCTGACAAAGCCGGGGCCAGAGGGAAGCCAGCCCCATCCCGGGTGCCTGCGGGTGGCTGGCCAAGGGAAGGAGTGTAGGTCTCGGGTGCAGGAGGGAAGGAAGCCGGTGCCAGCAGCTGGAGGAAGGAAGGCCTCCTCTTGCACGGATTTTGTGCACCGGGCCTCTGGTAATTAGAACAAGTAGACAGCATGCTGAGCAAAACATGTCTCAATATCTCCCTTAATTGTTCAACTCCATGCGGGGACAGGACCCACATCTCCCATGCGGGGACACGCAAACTGGAACCAATTCCAAGTGGCAGAGCCTTTTGGGAAAACAGTCAGCATTTATTTTTCATCTCGCAGAGAGGGTGTGCGTCAGATTGCGAGCGGGTCAGGGCACCAGCCGGGACCGTTCCTCCTTGGATCCGCCCCGGAGCGGGAGGCCGGTGTCGCACAACACGCGCAAGCCGCCGCGTGTTTGAAGATGTTGGTTCTTGTCCAAATGGTTTACAACATTAGCAACCGCATCAGGCCGGATAAGGAGGATTCTGTTTCCAGGGAGGTCGAACCTGAAAGTTCTTTAAAAAAAATGATGGCAGGAGACTGAAGTCTGTTCAGGACACGGTTAATAACGCCCCTCACCCCCCTTATCACATCGGTGCGTTTATTTTGAATATTAAGATGCTTCTTAGCAAAATAGAGTTGGCCTGCGTTGGCCGCCTGCATTTCTTATCCTGGCCTTTTGGTGTCATTCTTAGATTAATCTCAAGAGCCTATCGAGTCAGCAAGAGTGACATGTCCCTGGCGCTGGGCCTTTGGTCTTGGAACCGAAGCAGAGATGGCCATACCTAGAGTGACGTTTACTCATCTGAACTTCCTGACGTTACGTTAACTGCGTGGTTGGTGGCTGACCGGTGACTGCAGAAGTTTATTTTATTTTTAAAAAATATATTTTATTGATTTTTTACAGAGGGGAAGGGAGAGGGATAGAGAGTTAGAAACATCAATGAGAGAGAGGCATCGATCAGCTGCCTCCTGCACGCCCCCCACTGGGGATGTGCCCACAACCGAGATTCCATGCCCCTGACCTGAACTCAACCCGGGACCCTCCAGTTCTCAGGTCGGCGCTCTATCCACTGGGCTAACCCAATCAGAGCTCTCGTCTCATTGTTCACTCTTTATCTGCATCCCAGCTGTACCCCTACTTTAGCCCGATGGGGTCTACAAAGTTCCCGCAGAAATGTTATCAGAAAACAGCGTTTCCCTTCTGGACCCAGTGAGCCCTGGACCTGCAGGCAGTCACTTTTCCGCCGCGCTGGCGTTGGTTCCGAGCTCTCGGCCGCATTGGCAAGCGAACGGGCGGGCCTGACCCAGGGTGGCGGGTGCCGGCAGGAGCCAGGAGGCCCCTGAGCAGAGGTGAGGGGCTGTGACCCCTGGCCGCGCAGTGTGAGCATCACGGGGTGATCTCCTCGCCCGCTGGCCCCATGGGGTGGGCGGAGGGGCCTGGGTTTTGCCTGCACAGCTGGCAGAGTGGACTAGGAATGGGGACCCCTATCTCCCAGGCCGGGGGACCCCCAGCTTCCACGCCTGGCGGGTGGGGAGGAGGAAGGCCCCATCTCCCATGCCGGGCGGGGGACCCCATGCTGGTCCTTCTCAGCAGGAACATCCCTCTCTCTGAGCGCCTGGCCCTGCACCCCAGGGCGGGCTGGGTAAGTGCGGGAGCAGGTCCTGAGCACATGGAGGTGCTCTGGTAGAGACAGGGGTGACCCTGAAACCATCTGCCTCGCCCACAGTTTCAGCCCCCAGCCTCCCTCTCTGACCCCTAGTCACCCTGACCCTCCCAGCCCAAGGTCAGTTACTGGAAATGCAGCCCCCCTCCTGTGGTGTGGGGGGGTGTGCCTCAGACGCCCCTCCTGCCTGTGGGTCCTCAGCTCTGTGCCTGTGCGGGGGAGGGCAGGAGGGGAGGAGGGGACAGGGCGCTGTGCAGGAGAGGGCGGGAGGGGACAGGAGGAGAGGGACTGAAGAAGCCAGCGCCCACCAATGGAGCTCCTCGTTAACGTCTTTGGAAACACGGAGGAGAGGAAACATGGGGACTAATTGCTCCAATTCGGGCTGTAAAAGAGCCGCCTCCTTTGTTCCTGACCCTGTGACCCCAGCCTTGAACCACCGGGAGCCGGGCCTCTGTCAGAGAGTGGCCACCAGGGGGGCTGTGAGGACGGGGCTCGGGGCGGCTGTCAGCGCCTCCCACCCACAGATTGATCTGCCCACCCGCCCCTCCTCCCCCGGCCCGGGACTGGAGGAGAAAAACGAGACGGGTCCCACTTTTAGGAAAATGAGGAAACACACACGCCCCTGACAGGTGGTGCACTTCCTGGGGCCGGGAGGGTGAGGACCCGCTGCCGCCGGAGTGAGCTGCGGCCGGGAGCACAGAGAGAAGGGGAGAGGGACGGAGAGCTAGAAACATCGATGGGAGAGAAACTTTGATCAGCTGCCTCCTGCACGCTCCCCGCTGGGGATGTGCCTGCCACCAGGGTACATGCCCCCTGACAGCCGGCGAGCTATCCACTGAGCTAACCCAATCAGAGCTCTCGTCTCATTGTTCACTCTTTATTTGCATCATCCCAGCTGTAGCCCTACTTTTGCCTGATCGGGGCTACAAATTTCCTGCAGGAATGTTATCCGAAAACAGCGTTTCCCTCCTGGACCCACTGAGCCCTGGACCTGCAGGCGGTCACTTTTCTGCCGTGCTGGCTGCGGGGGTCCATCCCCGTGTCCGGCCTGGACCGGTGGGACGGCTTTGCCAGGCCGATTAGACACGAACAAGGGATATAGAGTCTTCGGGAGGCAACGGGCCCGCAGGTGCATGTGAGCACGTGTAAAACCCTTTATCTGCACGTGTGCTGAGACACCCCGACTGTGCTAATTCCTGGTGTGTGTGTGCGTGCGTGTGTGTGTGTGTATGTGTGTGTGTGTGTGTTTACCTCTTAGCGGAGCTCTGAACAGTTCTCTAATTCACCTCTAATTTAATTTCCACCCGTCCCCCTCCCCGGAGCCCTGTCATCCCGGTTGCCACACGAACGTGAAACGCAGCTGCGTTCGGCGGAGATGTTTGGCTCTTTCAGACCGTTCCGGAGCTCTCCAGCCAATTAAGGGGGAACTAATGAGGTCTGTGGCGCTGCGTGTTGATGCGTGGTCACCAGCAGACAGGCGGGCCGTGTGCCTCTCACGTTAGAAGAACACGGAAGGGGGGAGTGGTTGCTTTTGCTTCCCCCAAGGAATGCACGCTCCTCGAAAGATGGTCTCCCGCCGGTCCAGGCACCCACCCCGTCTGCCGTCCAGCTGGCTTTCTTTTTAAATGTGTTTTTATTGACTTCAGAGAGAGGTAAGGAGAGGGAGAGAGAGAGAGGAACATCAGCAGTGAGAGAGCATCACGGATCGGCTGCCTCCTGCACGCCCCGCACAGGATGGAGCCCACGACCCGGCCTGTGCCCTGCCCGGGGATCGAACCAGCGACCTCCTGGTTCATGGGTCAAGGCTCAAGCCCTGAGCCACCCCCGCTGGGCCAGCTGGTTTCTCCACAGGCTCCTGGTGGGTTCAAGCCTCCTCCTCCTCCTCCACCGTCCCTCCCTCCGAGGGAGGGGTGTGTACGGTCATCCTGGCCACTGCAGGCACCTCCCTGGACAGCCCTCCTCTGGGCGGTGAAGGGATGGAGATCCGCCGAGGTCAAGTCCTGCCTCCCAGGCCTGGCTGGTCAATCCAGGAAGACCCAGACCAGGATCAGCCCTGACCCCTGCCTGCCCCCCCCCCCATGGTCCTCCCTGCCCCAGGAAGAAGAGGGGGAGGGGAGAAGGCAAGGCGGAGGGGTAATGGGGCCTGCATAAAAGGTTCATCAGTATGTATGTGACTACTTTTGAAAGCTTTCTTTATTTTTTAAAAATATATATTTTATTGATTTTTTACAGAGAGGAAGGAAAAGGGATAGAGAGTTAAAAACATCAAACATCTATGAGAGAGAAATATTGATCAGCCGCCTCCTGCACGCCCCACACTGGAGATGTGCCCGCAAGCAAGGCACATGCCCCCGACCGAAATCGAACCCAGGACCTTTCAGTCCGCAAGCTGACACTCTATCCACTGAGCCACACCAGTCTCGGCTCTCATGCTTTTTATGAAAAAAAGAAATCAATTTAGGAATTCTTACTCTCTGGTCAGAAGGCAATGTGTGATGTCCTCTTGGCCCCCTCCAGTGGTCCTGGTGAGGGGAAAGACGGCCTCCAGAGCGTCGCCCACGCTGACGCCCACCTGGCCACCGGAGTCTTGTCCTGGGGAGCACCCGCCTCGCAGGCGACAGGGAGCATCCCTCTGGGGGTGGGAGGGTGGGGCCTGGGGTGTGGGGCCGGGGGTGTGTCCTGCCTCGGAGCTCCGCCGGGTCCAGTCGGAAGATGTGCGTCAGCCTCATGTCTCCTGACCTCCTCACGGTCCCCGGTGGCATGAACTGTACACACACACCCCGATGGGTCTCCCATGTAACCGACTTCACGTCATGGGAAGAAGTTCTCTACACGGGAATGCGAGGGCCACCTTCACGTCTGCACTATAGATATCTGCGGTGGTTCAGTTATGATAATGATTGCATAGTAATACTAAAAGTGTATGAAATGGCCGAAACCGCTGTGGCTCAGTGGATAGAGCGTTGACCTGTAGACTGAAGGGTCCCAGGTTCAATTCCTTCCGGTCAAGGGCATGGACCTTGGTGGCGTGCACAACCCCAGTGGGGGCGTGCAGGAGGCAACTGATCAATTTCTCTTTCTCATCGATGTTTCTAGCTCTCTCCCTCCCCCTTCCTCTCTGTAAAAAATCAATAAAATATATTTAAAAAAAAAAGTTTATGAATGCAGTGAGGCTTGGGAGGAAATGGCGGGAGCCTGTGTACGATGACATTATAAAATTAAGTACTTTATTACAATAACATTATAAAATGAAATACTTTATTACAATGACACTATAAAATTAAATACTTTATTACAATAACATTATAAAAGTAAACACTTTTATTTTTATAACTTAAATATAAAATACACGTCGTATCTCTGTTAAACGTAAGAGCACAGTAACGGCCATGTATCTTCTTTGGCCCTGGACCTGTCCCCCCACCCGTGCTGCTTCAGGATACGGATCGTTTTGGGGGGAGGGCAGTGGTGAATCGGGGCGCAGGCAGCCTCTCCCCGGTGGCCGTGGCCGCCTCGGAGTGGCCGTCCATTTCCCGTGAGAAAGGAGCCGGGGTGGCCGGAGGCTGGGACGTCCCGCCAGCAGGAGCTGGGATGTGCCCGCCACGACGGTGATGAGGGGCCGAGCGTGCCTGCAGTCACCGCTCGTGTCTGATTTATGGGCGTTGGAAACGTCTGCACAAACAGAGCTGCCCGACAACCCTCGCGTCCACCTGCGTCCGGGTCTCGTTCCCACGACTCGCCCCCCAAAAGGCCCCCCCCCCGCTTCCCGGGCTGTCGTCGCTGTGCAAATTTATCGCCTTTTGTTAGGATGGAGCCTCCGTTCCTGCGTCCCTCCGCCCCTCGGGTCTGGCCCTCCTGGGTCGACGGAGACTTTGTGTCCCAGGGACAATGCCAGCCCCGTTGGGTGCTTCTCTCTGGGATCTGTGCGCTCTGATTCAGCTCAGAACGCGGGGTGGGGAGGCCGGGGCTGAGCCTCGTGGAGTTCTCGCCTCGTCCCTCCTGGTTCTCGTAGGAGACGGAGCGCCAGGCTGATGTGCCACCGGGAAGGGAAGGCCTGGTCACGGACATGCTCACTTTTTTTTTTTTAAATATACAGTGGTACCTCGAGATACGAGTTTAATTCGTTCCGTAACCTTGAGGCGTGGGAAACTATGAGACGCTCGAGTCGCGGTAAACTGGTGGGTCGTGTGCAGCCGGCCGATCCGCGCGATGACTCCTATCTCAACTGTTGATCGTATTTCAAAGCAAAAATCGCTCGCTTGATGGCTCAGGAGCGGTTGAGAACCACCGGTTAGCTCGTCGAACCTGCAGGTGATCCATGAGGCGGGGCTCACCGATCCCCGTGGGGTGTCCGAGTCCCAGGCTGACGGGATGCCCCCTCTGTCTCTGAGCCCAGGGCAGTGACCGGCGCGGGGGGCGGGCCAGGCCAGCTGACCCGGGAGCGGGGGAAGGAAGGGGCCGCTGTGCCAGGTCGATCTCCTCACGGTGCACCCCTTCCGGTGCCCGCACTCTGCCCTCCCCGCCCCGTGTTCCAGCCCTCCCTCCGCCCCCCTCCCGGACCTGAGCCGGAGCAGGAAATGCCCGTTTACACAACCAGCCCTTAATTGGCTGGCAGAGCGCTCTCTGCTCGGCTTCTGTGGTTTGGGAGGAGGGAGGTCGGTGCGAGCGTCTGGGAGAGGCCCGTGGAGAGCAGGGACAGCCACCGCCGCTCCCACCGCGCCCGGCGGCCGTGCCAAGTGCCCGCGGGCTCGGGGGCGGCATTAATTGATGTCGGTTTCCGGCCTCGCGACTCGAAGATGCTCCACGGCCCTGAGCCGCTGCCAAGGAGCTGGGATGTTGGCCCGATAGCGACGCGCCAGCAGCAGGCAGGCAGGCAGCATGCGCGCTGAGACGCGGTCTCTGGGCACGAGGCCTGAGCCAGGGGCGGGGGGACCTGGGGGGGAACTAGGGGGCTTTGTCAGGAAGCGGGGACGAAGGTTCGCTGGAAAACGGTGGAAATGCTGCTCATGTCACGTCCACGTCGTCTGGACCACGGTGCTGCCGTGTGCAACGGGATGCATGGATCCACATGGATTTGACACACGATAACATCTGTTCTTACTGATGTTTTTATTTTATTTTTAATTTTTTAATTTAATCAGTCTTTATTAAAGTTCAGATTCTTACATTTGTTCCTCCTTTTTCCCTCCATAACTCTGCTCCACCCGCTCCCACCCCTCCCTCTGCCCTTACTTCCCCCTGCATTGTCCTCATCCATAGGTGTACGATTTTTGTCCAGTCTCTCCCCGCACCCCCCTCACCCCTTTCCCACTTCTATTATATTCACCAGTTTATCCTGTGTGTGTGTGTGTGTGTGTTTTTTACTATTTCATTGATTTTTTTACAGAGAGGAAGGGAGAGGGATAGAGAGCTAGAAAGATCGATGAGAGAGACACATAGATCAGCCGCCTCCTGCACGCCCCCCACTGGGGATGTGCCCGCCACCAAGATCCATGCCCTTGACCAGAATTGAACCTGGGACCTTTCAGCCCACAGGCTGATGCTCTATCCATTGAGCCACACCGATTTCGGCAGTCTAACCTGTCTTTAAACCATCGAAAAGCGCGGTGGTTATCTCCCCAGCCCCCCAGCGGTGCCCCTCAGCACAGGCCTAGAGCCCCAGGCTGTCCCAGCGGCTTGCGTTCCTGGAAAAACCTTGTCTTTCAAACCCGCTCACAGAGACGCGCTCATGTGAGAATGGGACCGTCCCGGCTCTCAGAGTCCGTGTTGTCAGAGACTCCAGACAGTCTGGGGCAGGTGAGCACGTTCTGGGCGCCAGGGAGATCTGTCCCATTGTCGTCCTCATCATCTTCGGAGGCCGCGATTGGAGTAACCGCGTCTCCAGCAGGCCATGGGCGCCCGGGAGGGTGACTTCCCTTCGCTGACTCTCCCAGGACATTTCTCGGTGCTGAACACGGAGGTCAGCTCGGAAGGGCCGAGGGTGGCGGAGGCGGCCCGCTGATCTAAACAAACAAAAAAAGTCAGTAAAACCATGTATATCCTGTGTGAGTCTGTTCCTTCCTGGGACCAGGGAATCCCGGATTCCTCCCTATAACAAAGCAGGTGGCCAGATCAGCGGCACCTCGCCTTCCGCCTCTCCCACGCCAAGGTTCCTACGTGTGTCTTGAAATATGTCACTGGCTAGAGGGACGCTTGGGGTGGGTGTGCCTGCGAGTACTGGAGTCGTCGGAAAGCCCGCCGTTTCGGCCCGTCGAGGCCTGCTCCGCCGTTGGCAGTACCGCCCATCGTATGCCCACCGCCGCCTTCCGGATGCTTCTCTTCACCGCTGTCCTTTGCGATGGCGCTAGATGTTTTATTTTCCTAAAAGAGCTCAGAAGTCCTTCTAATTTGAGAACCACTTCCACGTGCAGACCTATTGAGTAAGCGATGGAAATGGTCTTCATGCCAAAATAAAAAAAATATATATATATATTCAGGAAATTACAAAGCTTTTACTTAATAAAAAACAGAAGCAAACAAAAAAACAGCCACCGTGGTGACACCCGGCGTGAATGGAGGATGGCGATGGGGGACAAGGAGACCGGTTTCCGCGCTGTCGTCTGCGAAGAAGTCAGGGTTCCTTCTGAAAAGTCAAGAGGCGGCCACTCCGTCCTGAAAGCCAAGAATATTCCCCCAAAAGCCTTTGTTTGCCCTCAGATTCCATAATGTTCTGCTCTCGCAGTCAATAAGCCATTAGTAATCAAGAGAGGTATAATTTATTAATTACCCCGCGCATGAATATTTAATCTTTTCGGTTGCCGGGCCTGTTTCTGAATCCACTTTTTAATTACATTTTAGGGACGTAAATCTCCCAGGCAGCCATTAGAAAAGGAGCTCTCCCGCGCATTACGGTGCGGCTCCCGGGCAGCAGCTGGCCGCGGGCTGCGCGATGGCACTCGGCAAAGGGGCCGTCTCCGTCTCCGTCTCGGGGTGCAGGGCCTCTGGCTGGAAGCTAATGGCAGAGGAGGGAGAAGGGAGCGTCGCCAGGGATGTGCAAAGACACAGGGATGTGCAAAGACACGGAGTAGCCAGGAAGAGAAGAAACCATGTATTGGGACGGATATCATCCGCCGTGACCCCTTAACCAGGCAGCACCGGTCCGTCCACGGTGAATCGTGGCTGAGGTCTGGGCAGAGGGGTCCTGGGATTGGGGTCTGACAGTGAACATTCATGCCCATCATTAGCGTTTTTCTTTTATTTTTTTAAAAATATATTTTATTGACTTTTTACAGAGAGGAAAGGAGAGGGAGAAAGAGTTAGAAACATCCATGAGAGAGAGACATCGATCAGCTGCCTCCTGCACGCTCCCTGCTGGGGATGTGCCCACAACCAGGGTGCATGCCCTTGACTGGAATCGAACCTGGGACCCTCCAGTCCGCAGGCTGACGCTCTATGTGCTGAGCCACACCGGCTTCGACCAGCAGTGCTTTTCTGTTCAGTCCTAGCCAACCCTGATGTTTTTGAAGCCATAACGAGAACCCCCTCCCTGCGCTCCCTCCCGTGGTGACACCAGAAGCCAGCAGTGATGGTCTGGTCTCTCTGAGGGCCTCCCCTCGCGTTCTATCCAGGGGAGGAAGTGTTTGTCGAAACTGGAGCTTGTACCTCCGAGTTTCTGCATCTGGAACGCCTGCTGTTCCAAGTACAGAGCTTTTCCCTCCCAAGAAAGTCCATTTTTGTGTCTAATAATCAAACTGAGGCTCAAAAATACCTCCCTGCCCCCACCATAGGATCCAGTATATCATATGCCTTTGCCAACATCTGCCTTTAACATGTGTGGGTCGTTCATGGGCAAGTTGGTTACTGAACATCATCTGGTCTCGGACACTGACGTCGCTAGGAGCTGAGTAACTGAGCGAATACATGCCCTGACCGGAATAGAACCCGGGACCCTTTAGTCCGCAGGCCGATGCTCTATCCACTGAGCCACACCGGTTTCGGCTGACACGCCTTCTTCCACCGGCCCCTTTGTAAAACCGGGTTTGTCCTCCTGAAGGCCTCCTCACGGCCTGGTTTCACTTTGTTCATGTACAAGGACAACTGTTTGAGCAGGACAGGGATGGCGTGGTGACCAGACCGGGATTCTGAAGCCGAATGTCACCTCGGCTCCCCGTGTCACCGCGGCCTCGGCGGTGTCTCTGGGGCCAGTTACCGACGGACTGCGTGCCCGGCGTCCTGTCTGCGCACCGGCATCAGAGGAGGCCCACGTCCCGGCCCTTGGGAGAGCGGAGTGGCTCATTCACGACGCTCTGGGTCGATGCACGTCACACACAGAGCTCGGCAGTGTCCGTGACTGTTCAGTGTCTCTATTTACATCCACGGGCGTTGGGGAACATACACCAGCAGGGAAAACGTCGCAGCTGGTGGGTTGGATGCAATAGCAATGAAACGGTATCAACTTTTATGATGATTCAAAAAAGTGAAAAAAATGTGCTGTGCATTTACTGGTGGAGCTGATCGTGCGGAAATGAAGCCGTGGCCTCTGCGTGAGTTGGCTTCCTGCGGGCCTGTGCGCGGTGTGGCGTGTCACAGCCAGGAAAGCCGCTCAAGGGGCACTGCCGAGCCTGCAGGCTCCTCTGTCTGGAGCAGCTGTTCTCAACCTGTGGGTCGCGTCCCCTTTGGGGGTCCAGCAACCCTTTAAAAGGGGTCGCCTAAGACCATCGGAAAATGCAGATGTTTACATCACGATGCATCACAGCAGCAACATCTCATGGTTGGGGGTCACCACCCCATGAGGAGCTGTGTGCAAGGGTCGCGGCCTGAGGAAGGTTGAGAACTGCTGGTCTGGAGGAATCAGACAGGGTGTCCGTTCTGAGGCTGGGCAGGGGTCCTGTTGGGACCTCGGCTTCTGATCGCCGGTAGCGAACGCCTCGTGGTAACACCTGGCAAATTCCAAGCCAGGAAGAAAGAAACACCCACTGGCACAGGCCCTTCTCCCGGCTGCGAGTGACACGTGGCTCCGAGGAAAGCCGCTCTGTCCACTCGGACGTGCCATCCCGGGCCTTCGGACTTTTCCGGGGGCACAGAGGGCCGAGGCCGTCTGCAGGAGACACGCCCTCTCCCCGGATCGGAATCCACGCTGAGAACACGCGCAGTCCATTATTCCCGTGCGTGGGGCGAGGCCCCTCCCTCTGCACGTGAGCGGCAGGCGGCCTGCCAGGTTGGGGAACCCAGGCGGGGCCCCTCACCTTGGAGAGTGCGGCCTCGGGGGGCCGGCGGGGGACCCGGGGGGCGGGGTCCAGGCGTGGCGGGGACCGGTCCCCAGCAGCCTCTCTCGCTGGACGGCGCGGGGTCCCTGCCCGGCTGCGTGTTCACTCCCACCGCACATGAATATTTCATGCCGCCGTTTCAAAATAAAGGCCTAATGCGGCCATCCATCACCGGCCCGGCTCACCCACCACTCTGGCGTGTACCCGCCGCCCGCGGCCCGTCCCTAAGTAGCCCGCCATTAGCACGGGCGCGCCGCGCCTGCCCGGGACCATTCCGCTCTCTGTCTCCCGCCCTAAGTGGTGGGCCCACGCGCGGCCCATTCATTAGCGACCCGACCTGCTGTTTGTTCTCCTAATTGATCTCATCTCTGCTCCGGTCCTGGGGCGATGGCTTCACAGCGGAGCAGGGCAACAGGCCTGACCTTGTTTCGTTTTTTGTTGTTTTTAATCATAAAACAGGCCTCCCCCAGCACCCCGTCTCCAGGGGAAGCAGGACAGTGGGTGAGGGTCGGAGGCATTGGAGGTGTAGACACAGATTATGTGCATTCATGAATGACTTCTCCGTTCTTTTTAAAAAAATATATTTTATTGATTTTTCACAGAGAGGAAGGGAGAGGGATAGAAAGTCAGAAACATCGATGAGAGAGAGACATTGATCAGCTGCTTCCTGTACGTCCCCCCACAGTGGAGATGTGCCCACCACCAAGGTACATGCCCCCGACCGGAATCGAACCTGGGACCCTTCAGTCCGCAGGCCGGCGCTCTATCCACTGAGCCACACCGGTTTGGGCAAGCTTCTCCGTTCTTTTATGGTGTTTTTGTTTATTTATGTAACCCCCCCCCCCAAAGGAGGCTCTTCCAGGGTATGGGCTTGGTCTTCTTCTTGTTCATTTCCTTTTAGTTTCATTCTAGAAGGGTCCGTCGCACCCTCTGGCTTGAATGCTCTGGGCGTGGTTGCATCGGCATCTGGGGGGGCTGGGGGGACAGGAGGTGCTGCCTGGGACGCGGCGTCCGTGGACGTTCCGGAGGCGAAGACAAAGTCCCAGTGGAAGCTTCTCAGGCTCATGAACACGGGGCTCCGGCCGGTTAGCCCGTCGGCCTGGAGTTAACACACACACACACACACACACACACACACACACACACAGCGGCACGGACATGTTTGAAGGCGATGCTGCCGGTGGTTTCTGGGGCGGGACCTCCGTTCGTCATCCTCAGGGCGAGGCCTGGCTCCGGAGCCGCAGCGGGTGGTGCGGGAGCCCAGGGCCAGGCCGCGTGAGGTTCGAGTATCCGGCCCCCAACGGGTGCCCGTCAGGCTGCTACAGAGGCGGAGCTGCCACGGCACGCACGCCGCGGCGGCGTGGGAAAAAGCAAACACGTGCGGCCGCTGGGTGGGCTGTGGGGGGAGAGCACAGGGTGGATGCCCACAGGGGCCGCTGAGCCATTCAAGCACAGAGACACTCTGAGTAGAAACATATCCATTCATTGAAACTTGATTGATTTTTAAAAAGTTTATTGATGAGGGGTCACACAGGTTTGGTATTGGAGAGCTGTGGGCTGGGCCCCCTCGAACCTGGGGCTGCAGGTCATGTAGGAAGCATGGCTGCTGGGCCACGGGGTGGGGGTGGGGTAGTGTGGTCCCTGTCCTCAGGGCGCGTGAGTTCTGTGCACTGGCAGCCAGATCAACTTAAGGAGCAACAAGTAGTCCCTACCGGTGTGGCTCAGTGGATAGAGCACCAGCCTGCAGACTGAAGGGTCCCAGGTTCGATTCCGGTCAAGGGCATGGACCTTGCTTGCGGTCACATCCCCAGTAGGGGGCGTGCATGAGGTGGCTGATTGATGTCTCTCTCTCATCGATGTTTCTAGCTCTCTATCCCTCTCCCTTCCTCTCTGTAAAAAATCAATAAAAAATCAATAAAATATATTTAAAAATAAACAAAAAGCAACAAGTCTGTGGGCTGCACAAAACCCATTTGCCCGTCCGATGGCGCTGCCAGTGTCCGGTTTGCGACATCTTTGCTGACATTTAGGCAAAGATTTGAATCGGAACCACGCACTGTCCTTCATGAGAAGACCGTGTCCAACCCTCCCTGGTGTGGCTCAGGGATTGAGCCATGGCCTGTGGACCGAAAGGTCCGGGCTTTCACTCCCGGGCCAGGGCACCTACCTGCGTGGCCCTGTAGGGGGCGTGCAGGAGGCAGGTAGTCAATGACGCTCTCTCATCGTGGATGTTGCTCTCTCTCCCCTCCTCTCTGACATCAGTAGAAAGATGTTTGAGAAAAGAAAAGCCTCACACCCGGCCCCAGGTTTTCTCGTCCCCCAGAAGGTGCCCAGGTGTGGGTCCGGAGCGTCAGTCTCCCGCGGGCCCAGGTGGAGCATTTGTCGTCTGAGCAGAACCAGGGAGCTGGCGCTGCTGGCGCTGCTCGTGTGGGTTCTCAGAGAGGGAGCCTGGGGAAGTGCATCATGGGAGAGCGAAGGTGAGACGAGACGCTGGCAAGTCCCCCCTCAGCATCTCCCGGGCCCTGGGGGGCGCAGAGCACGTTAGAGCGTGCAGGGAGGACAGGAAGTGCCTGTGAGCTAGCACTATGGGTAAGGCAGTGGTTCTCAACCTTCCTAAGGCCGCGACCCTTTAATACAGTTCCTCATGTGGTGGTGACCCCCAACCATACTTCATCACTGTCATTTTGCTATTGTTATGAATTATAATGTAAATACCTATGTTTTCCGATGGTCTTAGGCGACCCCTGTGAAAGTGTCGTTTGACCCCCAAAGGAGTCGCGACCCACAGGTTGAGAACCGCTGGGGTAAGGAGAGGGCTGAGCCTTGACCTTGGAGAGGGACTCGGTCTTGTTTCGAGAAGGCATTTAAGACAACTCCCCCCAACACACACACACACACTCTCTCTCTCTCTCTCTCTCTCTCTCTCTCTCTCTCTCTCTCGGGAGTAGAAATGGAAGGGGGAGCTGGGGGAAACCGCAGGTCAGGGCTGGGCCAGAAGCCAGAGGTGGAGGCAGTGGAGGTGAGTGGCAGCAGGAGAGGGAGGGGTGGCAGGTGCAGGTGCTCGGCTCTCCCGGGGTGCCATGTTCGTAGCCACGTGCTTCCCCGAGGCGGGGTGACCGTGAGGAGAGGCTGCGGGAGGGGAGGCCGCGCTGAGAGAGAGGCGGGCAGAGGGCAGAGTCGGGGGAGGAGCAGGTGCGTGTCCTGTGGAGGTAACACTTTTCTTCTTTGCAAACCAGGCTCGGAGGCGAGCCGACCCCATCTCCTTCCTGTGCACAGTGGGGGGCCTCCCTGGGAGGGACCCGGAAGCCCCTCAGTAAGTCCCTCCCCCCCCCAGGCTGCTGGGCAGTCTGAGCACGGGGGGTGGGGAACAGTTGGGGTGGGCGCATCGGAGCCCTGGGAGCGGCCGCCCCCAGCCACTGCCCCCAGCACCCCACTGCGGGGGGCGAGGAGGGATTGGGCACTGGAGTGGTTGCCCGTCGGTGGGTGCTCTCACCCCAAAGGCTGTCCCTGTCACTCCGTCTGGGTCCCGCAGGCCTGGGTCGCTGCCCACTGGCCTGCTGCCCCCCCCCCCCCATTTCCGGTGCCGCTCGCCTTCATTTGCCTCGTGTTTCCCTCTGAACCGAACGGGGGACCACCCCCAGGTCATTATCGCAGGCGCAGGGAGGCGTTCCTGTCTTCGGGAGCCGAGCCATGGCTGGCAGTGGCTGGCTTTTTTTTTTCTTCTCCTTCTCCTTCTTCTTAACTGGAAGTGAGGTTATTTTGGTGGCTTCCCACTGGAAGCCGAGCTCGCGTTTCTCGAAATGACGCCGCGCTCTATTTTTACACCCACGCCCGGCCGGTCCCAGGGACCGCGAGCGTCTGGAAAGCGTCTCCCAAACTGCCTCCCCATCACAGCTGCCCCCCCCCCCGTCTGCGCTCGAGGGGAGAGAGGGGTGCACGGCGAGCACGGCCGTCCTCAGGCCCCCGAGGCCAGGAGGCATCCTCAGCTCCCTGCACTGTGCCTCCCAAGGTTCGCTCCCAAAATGCCGAGTCCCACCCACACCCCATCTCAAGTGCCGGGGCACACACGCGGCTCCATCTCCTTTCATCTGAGGTCCCTGTGTCTCTGGTTTTGGGGGGGTGAGTTGTGCCCCTGAGGGTGCCACTGGCAGGCACCCTTTTATTGAAAACCCGGACGTAAGTCCTTCCCTCCCACCCCCCAAAGTCATAGGGGAAGAGGCCAAGGTCAAGGTCAAGGCCAACGCTGAACCCAGGGCATTTTGTCTCCATGTCCCAGATGACACAGTTTATACACACCCAGGGGCCCGATTATGACGATCTCTGAATGCGTAATCATCTGGCCGCTCAGCGTAGACTGGCCACAGAGTTGGGATGGTAAAATAGGGTTTTGCCACGTAGAAGAACTGCATGGTGGGTAGTTGGAAAGAAGCAGAGGACTTATTAGCCAGAGGCTGGGGGCCACTGTCTCCTGGACCCTGGACATACCCAGATTGGCAAGCTCTCCCTGATGCATAAGAATGCTGAGTGGCCCACTTATCATGCGTTCAGAGATCATTATCATCATCTGGCCATTCGTGCATATGGCTCATTACAAAATACACGGCAAGTACTGATTTATCAATGAGGCCCTGGGACCCTTCATGAGGTTCTTTTAAAATCTCAGCAGGGCCGAAACCAGTTTGGCTCAGTGGAGAGAGCGTCGGCCTGCGGTCTGAAGGGTCCCAGGTTCTACTCCAGTCAAGGGCATGTACCTTGCTTGCGGGCACATCTCCAGTGGGGGGCGTGCAGGAGGCAGCTGATCGATGTCTCTCTCTCATCGATGTTTCTAGCTCTCTATTCCTCTCCCTTCCTCTCTGTAAAAAATCAATAAAATATATTAAAAAATAAAATAAATAAATAAAATGTCAGCAGGGAGGTGCTGATCAAATCGGCCCCAAGTAAGTGTTGGCTGCACAGAAACCCCCTAAGCTTCTCACCACGGGGCCCAGCGCGCCCCCTCTCCGACGTCTTCCCGTCCCCCACCCCCCGCCCCCGTCTGCCCCCGTCCCGTTCAGGGGGTGCCAGCAGCTCCGCCTAATTGCCGGCCCCTCGGTGGCAGGAAACAATTATTCCGAGCAGGCCCGGGTCCCGCTCCGGTTCTCGGCGGATTATTTAAAAACAATATTTCCTCCAGATAACCGTTTTGATAATGACGCAGGAAGGAACTGTATCTGCAATTAAGCGAGCAGGCTTTGGCACAACAAGCAATAAAAAGCTTAACACTGAGCCCCTGCGAATTAGACGCCGGAACAGCGTCGGACACGCATCGCGGTTCTGCTGACACGCTCGTTTCTCGGCGAAGGCCGGCTGTTTAGGTTTAATGCGCTTGCGGTTGGCAGTGGCTTAAAGGATCCGCGTAAACCCGCTCCCGGCGAGGAGCGAGGCCGCTAATGAACCCGCGCAGCGGGGCCTCACACCTCCCCCTCCCCGGCCGGCGCAGGACCCGGGGGGACCCCCTTCCCCCCACCCTCGGAGCCCGATGACACGCACGTGACGTTACGAAGTGTTTGGCAGGTTTTATGTGAGGCCCGATTGATTTATGGGGCTGATACGGGCTCGACGTCGCCCGATGAGCCCTGCATGCAGGATCGGCGCGTGCTTATTAATAGAACACGCGTCCATACTGTCAATGAAAGGCAGTCACATGCTTATTAATAGAACCCGCATCCATACTGTCAATGAAAGGTAGTGGTGTGCTTATTAACAGAACACGCATCCATACTGTCAATGAAAGGCAGTCACATGTTTATTAATAGAACACGCATCTATACTATCAATGAAAGGTAGTGGTGTGCTTATTAATAGAACATGCATCCATACTGTTAATGAAAGGCCGTTGCGTGCTTACTAATAGAACATGCATTCTATAATATTAGTGAAAGGCCGTTGCATGCTTATTAATAGAACACACATTCTATAATATTAGTGAAAGGACGTTGGTGCTTCTTAATAGAACACGCATCCATACTGTCAATGAAAGGTAGTGGTGTGCTTACTAATAGAACCCGCGTCCATACTATTAGTGAAAGGTAGTCACATGCTTATTAATAGAACACGCATCCATACTGTTAATGAAAGACAGTCACATGTTTATTAAGAGAACAAGCATACATACTGTCAATGAAAGGCCATCACATGCTTATTAATAGAATACACATCCATACTGTTAATGAAAGGTCGTTGCGTGCTTATTAATAGAACACACATCCATACCATCAATGAAAGGCCGTCACATGCTTATTAAGAGAACACGCATCCATACTATCAATGAAAGGTAGTGGTGTGCTTATTAATAGAACACGCATCCATACTATCAATGAAAGGTAGTGGTGTGCTTATTAATAGAACACGCATCCATACTATCAATGAAAGGTAGTGGTGTGCTTATTAATAGAACACGCATCCATACTATCAATGAAAGGTAGTGGTGTGCTTATTAAGAGAACACGCATCCATACCATCAATGAAAGGCAGTCACATGCTTATTAATAGAACACGCATCCATACTGTCAATGAAAGGTAGTGGTGTGCTTATTAATAGAACACGCATCCATACTGTCAATGAAAGGTAGTGGTGTGCTTATTAATAGAACACGCATCTATAGTATTAGTGAAAGGCAGTCAGTGCTTATTAATAGAACCCGTGTCCATACTGTTAATGAAAGGCAGCCGGGGCGGGGTCTGCCCGGTGAGGTAATGCACGAGAAAGCGCACTGCAGCGCCGGGACAGATGTTCGTTATCATAATTACCGTGGTTACAGGAAACCGGGTTTTATGTATGATTATTCTGTTTTCCTTTAACACTTAATTCAAAGAGTAAACACAGCCGGCCCGTTTCCAGGGAGGCCGGCCGCCGCCGTTTAACGGTCCCGAGCATTTCATTAGGGCTTTATGGTAAATCACGCGTGATGCTGTTAATGCGGGCTCGCCTCGGGAAAGCGTCTGCAGGCCAGGTCACGTGGCTCGTTACGCGAAACGGTGCCGGCGTGGGCCCTGCTGGAGAGGTAGCCAAGGACGGCCTGTAGTCTGGGACCCGCCGGCCCATAGAGAAGTGGCTGCGAGATGGGACCATGCCCCCACCACCTTACCGGCCTCTGCTGCTGGCCTCTGCTGGCCTCCGGAGGGGACGAGCGCCCGAAGTTAGCTAGTGTTTGTCAGGGTGGGGGGGAGTCAAAGGGACTCCCCCTTCCAGCCCCGGGTCTCCCCATCCTGGTTCGGTGGAGCAGAGACTCAGGCCGGGAGGCCTTCTCCTGCTGGTTGGTGAGCGTCCAGGCCAGTGACTGAGCTGGAAACGGCTGGTTTCTGGGTGAGACTGGAGCCTGACCCTGGGACCGGGGGAGCTCCCACAGGCTGGCCATTAGGGGGCTCCCCTGACTGGGACGCCAGGCCTCTGCCCGGCCTGCAGGGACCCCGGGGGACGGGGGCGTACAGGTCACCGGATGCTCACAGGTGGCCACGCTGCTGCCGTCTCTGTCTGTTTAAATACAAAACGAACGCTGCAGAATTGGCTCATTTTGGGGGGTTTTTAATAAACAGGGAAATGGAACAAGTAATTTAAACAAGGAAAGGGACGCGTCCCCCAGGTCCGCGGCTCAGGGTGTCTCAGAGGCCCTGCGTGGGGTGCAGGGAGGAAGGAAACAGGAACACCGAGAGGCTGAGGTGTCCACCCGCAGGGCAGGGTCTCCTTGGAAGAGCAAATGGGCAGAGGGGAAGATGCCTGAAAAGTTGGGAAGCAAAAGCACCCCCAAATCCAGAGACACAGGGCGGCACTGGCTCCGCCCCACAGCCTGGCGCTCCCAGACCTGGCTCCTCAGCACACGGTCTCTTCCCGGCTGCACGGCCCAGGCCCTCCACATCCCGGGCCACAGGGTTGACCAATGGCCTCTCTGTGCCCCAGGCCTCCTGTGGGTGAGACTGTGAGTGACCAGGGCTCCTGTGGGTGTGGCTGAGAGTGACCAGGGCTCCTGTGGGTGTGGCTGAGAGTGACCAGGGCTCCTGTGGGTGAGGCTGAGAGTGACCAGGGCTCCTGTGGGTGTGGCTGAGAGTGACCAGGGCTCCTGTGGGTGTGGCTGAGAGTGACCAGGGCTCCTGTGGGTGTGGCTGAGAGTGACCAGGGCTCCTGTGGGTGTGGCTGAGAGTGACCAGGCCTCCTGTGGGTGTGGCTGAGGCTGAGAGTGACCAGGGCTCCTGTGGGTGAGGCTGAGAGTGACCAGGCCTCCTGTGGGTGTGGCCTCTCAGTGACCAGGGAGGCCTCCTGTGGGTGAGGCTGAGCGTGCCCCGGACTGCCTGGCTCCTCCCCCTCTCCTGCGGTGTGGAGAGCAGAGCCGCTGGGCAGCAAGCCCGCTCAGTGGCGCTGGACCCAGCAGCCCTGGTCACTCTGACCGCCTCCCCCGGGCTGAGGGTGGAGGCGCCTGTGGCCAGAGCGGCTGCTGAGAACCATCGCTCAGGAGGCGACGGCGGCAATGAGAGAATCCATCACGCGTGGCGGGGGCTGGTTTCTGCGAGGTCTCCCCGTCCCCCTGTGGCCGGGGGTCAGACGCGTCATCACTCAGTCCTGTCCTTCCTGGAAGAGAAGCGGGTTTATGCCGATGAGGGAAGGGCCCGCCACATGGCTCCTCCCCCCCTCCCCGCCTCCCGGGTCCAGCCGGAGCCCCTTGGAGCCACCAATGCTCACTGGGCCTGTGCACCTCCTACCCCCTGCTCCCCACCCCCTTTCCTGTAACACTC
>PVJN01032195.1:0-24317 GCA_004026805.1 Lasiurus borealis | reverse complement strand
TCAGGGCTCAGAGTGTGACCAGGGTCAGGGCTCAGGGTGTGACCAGAGTCAGGGCTCAGAGTGTGACCAGGGTCAGGGCTCAGGGTGTGACCAGGGTCAGGGCTCAGAGTGTGAACTGGCTCAGGGCTCAGTGTGACCAGGGTCAGGGCTCAGGGTGTGACCAGGCTCAGGGCTCAGTGTGACCAGGGTCAGGGCTCAGAGTGTGAACACTGTCAGGGATGAGTGTGACCTGGAGGACCTGTGATCTGCACCCCAGGAGCTGGAGTGATGGAGGGGCCGCACACAGGCCAGGGCAGCACCTGACCTCTCCCAGCAGCACAGGGGCTGAGGCAGGTACCATCTCTGAGCCCTAGGACGGGCAGTGCCTACTCCCCAGGCCTCCCTGCAGGCCAGCTTGGAACTGTGCCCTGGCCAGTGAGGGCTCCGGTCCCGGGAGCACCCGCCGGGCAAGGCGGTGGGTTCCCCGCCCCGGCAGGCCGGGCCGAGTTCACGCTCCACAGGCTGGGGCTGCCCGGGGGAGCCTGGAGCCAGAGACGTGGGCGGCGTCTGCCCTGTCCACGGCCGTCCTCCGGCTCCTCGGTCACTAGGAGAACGGGGTCTCCCCTCCCCGGCAGGCGAGGGCCCCCTGGCCCCCGGCTGTCCACCCGCCGCCCCTCCTCCCCTCTTCTCTCCTTTCCCCTGGAAAAGCCAGAAATGTCCTTATTTGGCGGACGGCCGCCGTGGGGCAGGGGGCCGTTAACCCTTCCTCTGTAAATAGAGGGATAAATCTCCGCCAGCGAGACAGCTCGGGTGGGAACGTAAACAGAGGGGCAGCCCCAGCCCGGCCCCTCTGCCCCCCCCCCAACCGCGGCGCGGCCACCAGGCATTTATGTAACTCACACCCACTCAGCCCCTCCGCCTGGCTCCGGCTCGGCTCCGGCTCCTCCGGCTCCGGCGAACCCGTGCCTGTGCCTCCACCACAACCAGGTGCCTGCCTCTGGGGGCTGGGAGGGAACGGGGTGCCCGAGGGAGTGGTTTCCTACGAGGACCCTCACCCGGGGCATTGGAGGTGGGTGGGCTGAGGGCAGGCAGGCCTCGGGCGAGGGTCAGCGGGCGGTGAGCATCGGGTGGGGACACTGGTTCCCTGGCCCCGACCACATGCGAGGCCCCCCTGCTCCCCACTGGGGGGTCAGGACACAGGCTCAGAGCGGCTCAGTGCTACCCCCAGTTGCCCAGCGTGAGGAGGCGGCGGGTGGGAGCTGGGTTCAAACACCGCCCACCGCCTGCCCTCTGAGCCGAGCCACAGGTCACCTTTGTCTCCGAGGTGCCACCTGGGCCCTGCAGGGGGGGAGCAGGCTCGGAGCTCAGCCTTCTTCTCCTTCTTAAATATATATATACATATATATTTTAATAAATTTTATTGATTTTTCACAGAGAGGTAGGGAGAGGGATAGAAAGCTAGAAACATCGATGAGAGAGAGACATCAATCAGCTGCCTACTGCACGTCCCTTACTGGGGATGTGCCCGCAACCAAGGTACATGCCCTGGACCGGAATCGAACCTGGGACCTTTCAGTCCGCAGACCGACGCTCTATCCACTGAGCCAAACCGGTTTCGGCTTCAATATGTGTGTGGGGTTTTTTGATTTTTTTACAGAGAGGTAGGGAGAGGGATAGAAAGCTAGAAACATCGATGAGAGAGGGACATCAATCAGCCGCCTCCTGCACGTCCCTTACTGGGGATGTGCCCGCCACCAAGGTACATGCCCTGGACCGGAATCGAACCTGGGACCTCCCAGTCTGCAGACCGACGCTCTATCCACTGAGCCACCCCGGTCTCGGCTTTCCCCTTCTTCAATATGTGTGTTTTTTTTTATGTCAGAGAGGAAGGGAGAGGGAGAGCGAGAAGCATCCACCACGAGAGACGCTCCTTGAACGGCTGCCTCCTGCACGCCCCCCACTTAGGGATCGAGCCCCCACCCGGGCCTGTGCTCTTGATTGGAACAGAACCAGGACCCTTCAGCCCGCAGGCCGGCGCTCTGTCCGCCGAGCCACACCATCCAGGGCCGAGCACCACCACCAGCCTTCCGCCAAGGCTCCACCGGGGCCACGCCAGGACCGGAAGACAGAAACCTGGGTGCTGGGTGGGCAGCCCAGCGGGGGCCATCATTCTCCGGGGTTCCGGTGCTGCCCGGGTAACCCCAACTCTCTCTCTCCCCTCCCAGGCCCGGAGCGAGCACCGCCGCCGGCATGGCCTCTGAGTCTCCTCCGGCGGGGCCCAACGCCACGGCGGCGTCGCCGTCGGCAACGGCGGCGTGGGCCAACCTCAGCGCGCCCGACGGTCCCCTGTTCCACGAGTTCGCGGCGATGGACGAGGAGCTGCACGGCGCCTTCCCGGGCCTGTGGCTGGCGCTGCTGGCCGTGCACGGCGTGGTCTTCCTGGCGGGGCTGGCGCTCAACGGGCTGGCCCTGTACGTCTTCTGCTGCCGCACGCGCGCCCCCACGCCCTCGGTCACCTACACCCTCAACCTGGTGGTCACCGACCTGCTGGTGGACCTGTCGCTGCCCACGCGCTTCGCCGTCTTCTACGGCGCCCGGGGCTGCCGCCCCTGCGCCTTCCCGCACGTCTTCGGCTACTTCCTCAACATGCACTGCTCCATCCTCTTCCTCACCTGCATCTGCGTGGACCGCTACCTGGCCATCGTGCGGCCCGAGGGCGCCCGCCGCTGGCGCCAGCCCGCCTGCGCCCGGGCCGTGTGCGCGCTGGTGTGGCTGGCGGCGGGCGCCGTGACGCTGTCCGTGCTGGGGTTGGCGGCCGGCGGCGGCGGCGGCGGCGGCGGGGGCGGGGGCGGTGGCGGCCGGCCCTGTTGCCGGGCGCTGGCGCTGACCGTGCTGGAGTTTCTGCTGCCGCTGCTGGTCATCAGCGTGTTCACCGGCCGCATCGTGTGCGCGCTGTCCCGGCCGGGCCTCCTGCGCCAGGGCCGCCGGCGCCGGGTGCGCGCCATGCAGCTGCTGCTCACCGTGCTCGTCATCTTCCTCGTCTGCTTCACGCCCTTCCACGCGCGCCAGCTGGCCGTGGCGCTGTGGCCCGGCCTCCCCCGCCGCGCCAGCGTCGTGGCCTACCACGTGGCCGTCACGCTCAGCAGCCTCAACAGCTGCATGGACCCCATCGTCTACTGCTTCGTCACCAGCGGCTTCCAGGCGGCCGTCCGCGGGCTCTTCGGCCGGCGCCGAGCCGCCGGCGAAGAAGAGCAGGGAGCCATCGGGGCCGAGGTCGGCCTGCGCCGGAGCTCCAGGGGCTCCGTGCACCGCCACATCCTCGGACCCGGCCCCGGCGCCCTCACCCAGGCCCTGGCGAACGGGCCCGAGGCATGACGGGCGCGGGACCCCGCCGGGAGGCCCAAGGTCAGGACCCGCTGGCCCTGACCCCCGCCTGAGGGCGCTGTCTGCGCAGGGCATGGCCGGGCACGCCCCCGGGGCCGCGGCGGCTGCTCGGCTGCAGGCGGGCGGGGACTCGGACCCACAGCCGGCCGTGCCGGGACGCGGGCGGCAGGAGCGCCTCCTCGCTGGGGGCTCTGGGCCCCGGCGAGGTCTCCGGCCGGAGGGACAGAGGCATTTAGAAACAGGGGCTCCGAGGAGGGGGGGCAGACGCTCGGCCTGGAGCCCGGCCCGCGGCTCTGGGGTCTCTTCTCGGGCTGGAGTCCCCTGGTTCGGGGCACGGGCCTGGGTGGCAGGTTCCACCCCCGCTGCCCCTGTCCAGGTGCATGCCGGAGGCGACCAGCGACGTGTCCCTCTCACGTGGCTGTTTCTCTCTCCCCGTCCTCCCTTCTTTCCACGCTTTTAACAGAAAAAAATAATAGTCAACCCTCCCGCTCCCCTTTCACTGTCCTTCCCCCTTCTCTGTCTCTCCCCTTCTCCTTCCATCCCCCTCCCCATCCCCATCCCTCTTCTCCATCCCTCCCCCTTCCCCCTCCTCCATCCCCCTCCCTTCTCCATCCATCCTCTTCCCTATCCCCCTTCTCTATCCATCTATCCCCCTCCCCATGCCCCTTCTCCATCCATCCCCATCCCCATCCCCCTTCTCCATCCCCCTCCTCCCTTCTCCATCCATCCATCCCCCGTCCCCCTCCTCCACCCCTCCCCGTGGAGACAGAAGAGCGAGCACAGGAAGGAAACAGCAGGGGACAGATTTACTCCTGTGAGTGATGTGAAGGACCCTGTCTGTGGGACCCCCCACCCCCCGCCAGGTGCCGTGAGGTACACGGTGAGACCACAGACCGCAGGGAGTGCTCGCTCTGAGCTGGCGCTTGGGAGTCCGGGTTGGCGCCTGAGCCCGCAGCCAGCCGCGCAGAGGCGTGTGGGAGGGCTACCAGCAAGTGGGGTCCCGCTTCCTCCAACCCCCCTGCTGCCCTGGGGGCCCCTCAGGCCCCCCCAAATGGCCAGCCTGGGAGAAGCCTCCGAGGCCTGCCCGCTGCCCCGGCCTGCGGAGGAGGGAGCCCAGAGCAGGGAGCACAGGCCCCGGGTCACCTCCCCGCGTGGCCTCCTGCACCCCCAGGCAGAGGGCACTGCCCAGATGCCCGCTCGCCTCCCCTGGTCCCCCTGCCCCCTTCCCCCGGCTCCCACTCTTCCTGGGGAGGGAGCCTCTCTCTGGCCTGAGCTTTTTTTTTTTTTTTTTTTAATATATTTTACTGATGTTTTACAGAGAGGAAGGGAGAGAGATAGACAGTCAGAAACTTCGATGAGAGAGAGACATCGATCAGCCGCCTCCTGCACGCCCCACAGTGGAGATGTGCCCGCAAGCAAAGTACATGCTCCCAACCAGAATCGAACCTGGGACCTTTCAGTCCGCAGGCCGACACTCTATCCGCTGAGCCACACCGGTTCTGGCTGGCCTGAGCTTTTTTAAAATGTGTTTTTCTTGCTTTCAGAGCGGAAGGGAGAGGCAGAGAGAGAGAAACAGCCAGGATGAGAGAGAATCCATCCCTGACCGGCCGCCTCCTGCACGCCCCACACTGGGGGACCGAGCCTGCCACGGGGCACGTGTCCTGACCGGGAATCGAACCGTGATCTCCCGGGTCATAGGCTGACGTTGAACCCCGGAGCCACGCATCCGGGGCCTGTGTGTCTGGCTCGAGCGGCTGACCGCCTCCTCTGGCCTGGCCTCCAGGATTGCCTCCCTGTGCCTCTGGCCCCCAGGTCTGCATCCCTCCATCCTGCCGGGCTCCTGGGACTGCAAGGGCCTGAGGGGAGGAGGGGAGGCCGCCACCGGCCTCCGGGGGTCAGGGCGGGAATGGGGCCCACCTCCTGCCTTTGAGAAGCCAGCCCAGCGGCCCCGGAGAGCCCTCGCTCCAGGGACCACAGTCTCCTGTCTCTGCTCCTCTTTTGGCCTGGCAACCAGAGGGGGCGGGACTTGGGGCCAGGCCCCCACATCATTCACGGAGGCTTGCTCCCTCCTGAGCCCCAGAGCCCAGCCTGTTGCAGGGGGGGTGAAGGGGAGGATATGGGGCGGGGGGAGGTCTCTGCATCGCCCTGCCTCCTCGCGGCCTCCCTTCCGGATTTTCCGAGAGCCGGGATGACGCGGGCCGGCGTGTGTATTTATATCCGATGTAAACAGTCCCCGCGACGAGAAGTCCTCGTCCCAAATTAAACCTGTTTATCCCCGCGGGGCCCTGACTCACTGGTGGGCAGGGGTCGCCGAGGCGGAGCGGGCGGCCCGTGCAGGAGCCCTGCCCCCGCGGCTCCCGGCCGGGAGAGACCGGGCCGCTCCGGGGGTTCCTGGCGCTGCCACCCCGGCCTCCGGGAAGGTCGGGGGCTGCAGGGGCTGCAGGGGCTGCAGGGGGCACAGTGGTGGGCCCTCCAGAGCGGGCACAGTCATGGGTGTTGGGCACAGGACACAGACGGGCGGAATGACGAGTGTCCAGGGAGGAGAGGGGGACGTGGGCGGGGCGGCCAGCATGCTCCAGTGTCTTATCGCCAAAGGTGCGTGCTGGAGGGAGAGGGAGGGGGGTCTGCCGCCGGCCGACCCCGCGAGAGGGAGGGGCTCGTGGGCCTGCACAGTGGCACCGAGTCCTCTGCAGCGTCCCATAGGCCTGGGAGGTCGGGACGATCACCCCCATTCCACAGATGGGGAAACTGAGGCTGCAGGTGGCCAGGCGGCCCCAGTTCCTGCCACGCACGGCGAGTCTGTGTGCTGGGCCAGGGAAGCAGGGGTGGGAGAGCGGGGTGAGAGGGGGGTGAGGGGAGCAGGAGGCGGGGAGGGGGGCGCGGGTGTAGGACAGGCCCATCACTCTGGCTGTCTGGCACCCTCGGCCGGAGGCGGCGGGTAAATATTAGGGCCTGTTTGGATTGGGCTCCATTAATAGCAGGAAATGTCACCGTGGCGCCCGCCCGGCTTCCTGCAGGCCCGGTGCCGGGGGCGGGAGCCGGCGCCCTGCGAGATGGATGTCCCCCCTGCGTCCTGGTTCAGACCCCACTCTTGCAGCACACACACCTCCTCCTCCCCTGCAACTCCCGCCCCCACACCCCTCTGAGCACCCCTCCTGCGGAAGGGACAGGAGACGGGTGAGCTGAGAAGACACCCCGGGGCCAGTCAGGCCACGTCCTCACACCCTGGGGGTGTCCCCGCGCCCCGAGGGGTCTGTGCTCCCAGTTCTCAGAGGGGAACAGCGAGGCTCCCCGCCAGACCCCAGCCCGAGACCACCCCAGCCCTTGCCCTCTTAAAGGAGCAGGAAGGCTGTGGACCCAGAGACCCGGGCCAGTGGCTGGTGTTGCAGAGGGTAGGGGACCCCAGTGCAGGGAGCAGGGGAGAGAGAGGACAGGCCGGGGACTGAGGAAACAGAGGGACAGGCTCCCTGCAGCCAGGCCTAGGCCCCTGTTCTCTCTCTGCACCCCCCACCCACTTCCACACGACCCCCTCCAGGCCCCCTGGAGTCTCCGCTGCCCTGACTAGCAGTCAGCCCTCTGCTGGCAGCCTCTTCCCGGCCCTGGCCTCAGGGATTCCCACACTTTTGGGGGGAGGAGGGGAGGGTTGTCCATTCCAGTGTGTGGCTTGGTCTTAGCGGCCCCCCCACCTACCTACCAGGCTGCAGCTGAGCCGCTGAGCTGGGGCCTCCCGGCTCCACTCTCTGCAAATAGGGGGGAGCCTGGGGCCCCGGAGCGCTGAGCCCCTCTTAGCCACACGCTGCACGTCTGTAAGTGGGGTTCAGGACACACATGGTGGGGAGGTGCAGGGGGCTGGCCTGCTCCCTCTGCTCACCCCCTCCCACCGGCCCAGCGAGGACTTGCTTCTCTGTTGTTGTTTTTTAAATATATTTCATTGATTTTTTTACAGAGAGGAAGGGAGAGAGAGTCAGAAACATTGATGAGAGAGAGACATCGATGAGCTGCCTCCTGCACGCCCCCCACTGGGGATGTGCCCACCACCAAGGTATGTGCCCCCGACCAGAATCGAACCTGGGACCTTTTAGGCCACAGACCCACGCTCTATCCACTGAGCCAAACCCGTTTCGGCAGCTTCTCTGTTTTTTGTTTGTTTGTTTTTTTAAATATATTTTATTGATTTTTTACCGAGAGGAAGGGAGAGAGATAGAAAGTCAGAAACATCGATGAGAGAGAAAGACGTATCGATCAGCTGCCTCCTGCACACCCTCTACTGGGGATGTGTCCACAACCAAGGTACGTGCCCTTGACCGGAATCAAACCTGGGACCTTTTAGGCTGCAGACCCACGCTCTATCCACTGAGCCACACTGGTTTGACAGCTTCTCTGTTTGTTTGTTTGTTTTTAATATGTCTTATTGATTTTTTTACTGAGAGGAAGGGAGATAGAAAGTCAGAAACATCGATGAGAGAGAGACATCGATCAGCTGCCTCCTGCACGCCCCCCACTGGGGATGTGCCCGCCACCAAGGTGCATGCCCTTGACCGGAATCGAACCTGAGACCCTTCAATCCTCAGGCCGACGCTCTGTCCACTGAGCCACACCGGTTTTGGCAGCGTCTCTGTTTTTTATTCAACGGGTTGGGGGGTGACGTGGGGCCACGGGGTCAGCAGGTTCCAGGGGCGGGTTTCCTGTTAGAAGATCAGCGTGTTGTACCGGGTTCCCACCACCCACAGGCCCACCCCCTCCCCCTCCACCCCGCCCCCCAGCAGCCAGGACGCAGGGAGAGGCTCTGAGCTCCTGCACCAGCCGCCTGCCTCCCCTGTGCGGCCCTCCCAGGGCTCCGCTGGGGAGGGGTCTCCTGGGCAGGGAGGGGGCCTCACACAGGGTGGGGCCTCCCCAGTCACACCCCCAGCCAGGGAGGCCTTTCTGGGGTGCCACCTGATAGAGTGGGGGCTCTCGGGAAGGAGGGGTGGGGCAGGAGCTCGTGGGAGGAGCGGCCAGGGGCACAGCCAACCATGGGGCCCCACCAGGGAGAGCCCGGGAGAAGGCAGAGTTCCCTGAGTCTCCCCGGTCCCCCAGGGCCCCCCGACCACAGACCCTCACAGCCAGGCCCCGGATGTGGCAACCTGGAGGCTTGGGGACCCATTCCCGGGAGCTGGGGGCCGCCTAGGGGCCTGCGGGGGTGAGAGTCCCTCTGTAGTGCAGGGGTGAGGCCCAGGGGCCTGAACCCGCCTCTATCCTGCCCCGGGCGAGGGCAGGGGCAGCACCTGGGACCCGAACCCTGGGGCTCACAGAGAGGGCGCCATGGCCCCGCCCCTGGGCCACCCCAGCCTCTCCCTCTGGTGGGAGTCCCCTGCCATCCGGAGCCTCCGTTTCCCCTCCCGCCAGGGAGGTAATTGGCCCTTTCTACCCCGAGGCAGGTGCATGCAACACATGTGTGTGTTGTATGTGCATGTGTGCATCCTTGTGAGTGTGTGTACGTGTTGTGTGTGCGTGCTTACCTGTGCATGTGTACAGTGTGCGTGGACACACGTGGAGCTCAGCACTGCAGCATCAGTGACTGAGCTGAGCCAGTGGGGAACAGGCTGCCCCCCGAGGGCCCCCCATTCATTCCTTCCTCTCATTCCTCCTCAGCCTCGCTCCCCTGCAGGAGGCCCCCCGAGGGCCCTCTGCCCCCAGCGCACATGCATACATGCACACACACACATGTACACACACATGCACATACACACACACACACATATACACAGGCATGCAGGAATGAGGCACCCCTCTGGGCTAAGCCCTCCCTCCGAGAGCTCCCCCTGGAGCCTGCACGCACCTGGCAGGGCAGAGTGAGGGGCACAGTCCAGGCTGGGGTTCGGGCACAGGACCCTGGGTTCTCAGCTGCCCTGCCACGGGCCAGCCCCTTCTCCACTGATGGGTTGGAGTACCAGCTGGACACAGGTGCCTGCAGGCCTGAGGCCACCAGGTGGCGCTGCTGGCCTGGGAGAAGTGGCCAGCATCCTGGTGGGGGGTGACCCTCCTGGTGGCCTCCACCACTGACCCTGGGAGGGGGAGCCCGGGGTCAGCAGCCCCAGGCGGGTGCCTGGGGGGGTGATGGGTGCCTTTTCCCAGCCCTCTGAGGAAAGCCGACACCGAGAAAGGACATCCGGGTCCCTCCTGTGGGAACCTTCCAGGCTTCCGTCTGCCCACCTGCCAGAGGGGGCGGGAGCGGAGGCTACAGCGACCAGAGGTCAAAGGGTGAGCTGACATCACCTCCTTCACCACCTTGTGGGCCCAGAGAGGGTCAGACACCTGCCTTGCGTCACACAGCCTAGCGGCGAGCCGGAGAAACCCGCCTGAGGGCTGGGAGGGCCTGACCAGCAGCACCGGCCCTGGCCCCACACCCCACGGACACCGGGAGACACTGACCCAACACCCCCAAACCCCATGGACGCCGGGGAGACACCGGCCGGGCCCTGAGCCCCTCAGTGTCCCTGGCCTCTCCGGTCCGGCTAAAGGGTCAGGCCGTGCTTTGGAGGACGGAGGGAGGGTTAGGGCCCGACTCCTCCAGAAAGACCCAGGCTCTGGCACAGGGTTCGAATGCCAGGCCCGACCCTGGGTCGCCTGGTGGCCTTGGGGTGAGTGAGCCCGCCTCCCCGAGAGCTCCCGGCACAGGCTCGCTCACGCCGGCTCCTCGGCGTGGGGACGGAAACACGGGGAAGGGACGGGCATGCAACTTGGCGCCGCTCACCCATCGGCGAGCACAGTCTCCGAGGACCAGATTCAGCCGGTGCCTGCTGTGCTCCTGGGCGTGGAACCGGGGGCGCAGCCAGGGACGAGGCCCGGTCCCCACCTCGAGGGGCTCACGGCTCTGGTCCGGTCACTGTGGTGGGGGGCCTAGGCCCAGGGGGGCTGGCTGGCAGCCCCGGCCCCCCACCAAGGGCACTGGGCTTCCCCCTTCGACGGGAACTACACCCCCAGGATGAAGCAGGTGGAAAAGCCCTCCTCTGGGGCAGGACTGAGGACGGCGCACAGGCTGGCGACGTGACCCCCCAACACGCGACGGGTATACTCGGGGTGCGCCCGGCTCTGCCTCCCGCCTCCCACCAAGCCCAGCGCCCCGAAGGCCCGGCTGGCGGCTCCGGAAGTTTCCAGGGAGAAGATATCCTAGAGCAGCGGTTCTCAACCTTCCTAAGGCCTCGGCCCTTTAAGACAGCTCCCCATGGGGTGGTGACCCCCGACCATCAAATGATTTCCATGGCTACTTCATCACTGTCATTCTGCTACTGTCATGAACTGTCATGTAAATATCTGATAGGCAGGATGTGTTTTCGTTGTTACAAATGGAACATGATTAAAGCACAGGGGTTCATCACCAAAACAATATGTAATTGTATATGGTGAAATATTTATTTCTAATGACAAATAAGTGAAATTTTGTCTTGAATCATGGTGTAGCCTGGACAACAGTCTTCCTAGGACAACAGTAAACTACATGGCTACCCTTTGCGACACCGAGGAGCGGTGTGTTGGTTCCTAAGACCATGGGAAATAGGTGTTTTCTGCTGGTCTTAGGCGACCCCTGGGAAAGGGTCGTTCGACCCCCAAGGGGGTCGCGACCCACAGGTTGAGAACCACTGTCCTAAGCCTGGCTAGCAGGCCCATCCCTTCCCCGTCACCTCCCACACCGGCCATCCCAGGAGGGACCCCAAGGCCACGTCTGGGACTGGAGGGGTGAGGGCCGAGGCAGCCTGAGCCCGCCTATTGCCGTGGGCACGCCGTCTGCAGCCTGAGGGCTCCTAGGGGCCATCATTGGGGGTCCTGGGACAGCCCCCCGCCCCCACCTGCTCTGTGATGATGGCGGGTGGGCAGGGCTGGCCTCTGGGCCCACAAAGCTCAGAGCCTCCGCTGCTGCTGTCACACCATCCCCTGCCTCTGTGGCTCCCGACAACGTGACTCTGACCTTCCCCCCACGGGCCAGGATCTGCAGACCCAGGGGCAGCCTGTGGCTCCCTCGGGCGCCAGGGAGACCATCTGGCCTCCCCTGCCCCAGCTCCTGCACCAGGCCATGTTGTGCCACTGCAAACCCTGCCCCCCTCACCCTCCCCGACTACCCCCAGCTCACCCCGGGCCCAGGCAGGCGCCGCCAACCCTGTCCACCCACCAGGCCCCACCTGGCCGGGCACACGCCCTCCCCGCCACCCGGCCAGACCCGCGTCCCTCGGGCAGTGCACGGAGCGGGCGCAGGCCTGGAGCCCAGCAGCCGTAGGGGCCGCTTCCAGGTGGCAAAGCGGGAACAGGGCGCCCTGCCCGGCGCCGTCCCACCCCCACCCGTGCCCTCAGCCCAACCTTGGCCAAGACTCCTCGCCGTCCCAGCCCTGGGCCGCGCCAGCCACTCCGAGAAATTAATGTTCCCGTCCGCTGACTCACAGAGAGGACACCCGAGGCCTTGCCAAGGGCCACTCCGGCACCCTAGGGCACTGCCCTGAGAAGCCGCTGGCTGTCTCATTGGGGGGAGGGGGGGCTCGGCGCCCTGGGCCCTCTGCCAGCTGGTTCACACCCCAGGAGGAGACAGCGGGAAGCCCATCTCATCGGACAGGAAACTGAGGCTGCAGGGGGAGGAGCCTGTGGTCCGAGTTCCCTCCCAGGTCAGAGGTGAACTGGCCCCGCACCCGGAGGCTGCTTCTGGCAGGGACTGGTGCCGAGGTTTGCCCTCTGCCCCCGTCCCCCCGGCCCATCCCTTCCCCCCTCTCTCCCCCTCCTCGGGAGGAAGACCTCAGATCCCACTTCTGAGCCTGGGGCACCTCGAGGTGTGGTTCCTCGCTGTGAACAGCTCAGAGGAGAGCCAGCCCCAGCCCTCAGCCAGGATGGGGGGGCCTCAGGGATCCCCATGGTCCCGGGACTGACACCACACCTGGGATTGGAAAGACTCCCCAGCCTGGACACCCCACCCCCGTCGTCCCTTGCCCGGAGGGGCCTTGTTGGTCGACGGGCTGGGTCCGCAGCCCTCCCTGGGCCGAGAGGGTCAGCGTGGTCCCAGGCACAGAGGGACCCCGCTGGGCCGAGGGCAAGGTTTGCAGGGCAGGCAGCAGGGGAGGGCGTCTGAGGGGGAGTCTGGGGGTGCTGGGGGCTGCACTGCTTTGAGACCACACTGAGCCTCAGCCTCTCCCTCCATAAAATGGGTGGGATCAGACCCCCACACAGGGCTCCGAGGGGCAGAGAAGAGACAGACTCCACCACCGCCTGGAGCCTGAGCCCTCCTCCCTCAGCGAGTGAGCTCCAACATGGGATGCAGGGACTAGAACCCAGCCTGGCTAGAACCCCAAAGCCCACGCTGAGGCGGAGGTGGGAGAAAGGTCACACTGCCCAGGCCACCCAAACAGGGCCCGGGCACCCGGGTCTTTCAGGATATTGTGTAGACTGTTCAGTGTTATGCCCTGAGTTTGGGGTCCCCAATAATCCACCACTAAGGAGCCTTTTCCAATGCAAAAGCAAAGAGTCTTTATTCAAACCCGGGTTCGGCTCCTCCCAGCCTCTTTCTGGCGCAGCAGCAGTGAGACAAGAGAGTGAGAGAGGGAGCCGGGCGGGAACAGTGAGGTCTATGAGGTAGGATATTGGGAGAGGGCTTAGGAAAGTGATGAGGGTGACAGAGATTGGTCACTTGAATTAGGGTCTTTCTGTGGTTCAGCATCATGAGGACCCTCGCTGTGTTCCTGGAGCTTCATTGGTCCATTCGGGCGGTGGTCAGGGAAGCTAGGACATGGCTGGCACCCCTGTGGCCCCTCCCAGAAAAGGGAGGGGGTTTAGGCAGGGGGCCCAGCCCTATAGGACAAGATGGAGGGGAGTTCATTTCCTTTCATTCACCAGATTTTAAAAAAAAAAAAAATTCATATTCTCGTCCGGCTAGTGTAGGTCAGTGACTGAGCGTCTCGATTCCCGGTCGGGGCACAGGCCCGGGTTGCTGTCTCGATCCCCAGTGTGGGGCATGCAGGAGGCAGCCGGTCAGCGATTCTCTCTCGTCATGGATGCTTCTGTCTCTCTCCCCCTCCCTTCCTCTCTTAAATCAATAAAAAATATATATATATTTAGCCGAAACCGGTTTGGCTCAGTGGATAGAGCGTCAGACTGTGGACTGAAAGATCCCGGGTTCGATTCCGGTCAAGGGCATGTACCTTGGTTGCGGGCACATCCCCAATAGGGGATGTGCAAGAGGCAGCTGATCGATGTTTCTCTCTCATCGATGTTTCTAACTCTCTATCCCTCTCTTTCTCCCTTCCTCTCTGTAAAAAAATCAATAAAATATTATATATTTAATATATATATATATTTAAAAATCCGTATTGATGAAAATCTACGTGGGCGCGCCCTCACTCGTAGTAAGCACTTGAGATCGGCAATAGCACTCCGTGTGGGGTCTTCGACAAGGTTCCCTGCAGCAAACATTTTGCAGCACCACCTTGGAAGGGGGGAGCCCGGACTTGGGGGGGCCCTCCACACCCGGTGGGGTCCACAGATGCCACACACGAGGAGGTGGCACACCGGGAGCGTCTATAACGTTCCAGCGGCCACTGCCACCTCCGTGCGGTTAATTTAAAGATCTGACAAAGCTGCTGACCCGGGCGCAGGGAAGGCGGGACCAGAGAGGCAGGGAGCGGACTGTGGCTCCTCATCCAGGCGAGGCTGGAGCCACAGCGTCCGTTTACAAGCAGGAGGAGGAGGAGGGCCGGTGGACCGGGAGAGGGAGAGCCTGAGAGCTGCAGATGCGGGCGATGTTATCATCGGGGCTGCTGAATGTTAATTACAGGCCTCACCGATGTTCCCAGATCCCAGGTGTTCTATCTCCTGTTCTCACCTCCGTGGCCCAGGCTAGCCTCCCGGGACAGGGGAGGGGAGGGGGTGGGAAGAGAGGGGGAGGGCGTTTTCCCCGTTCCAGAGAGTAAACAGGGGCGAGTACACAGAGGCCGAGGCCCAGGCCGGAAGTCGGGAGGGTCTGCGCTGGGTTAAGCCTTTAAATTTTTATTTAAAAATGAGCACCGGCCGAGACCAGTTTGGCTCAGTGGTTAGAGCGTCCGCCTGCAGACTGAAGGGTCCCAGGTTCGATTCCGGTCGGGGCATGTGCCTTGGTGGCCGGCACATCCCCAGTTCAGGGCGTGCAGGAGGTGGCTGATGGATGTCTCTCTCTCATAGATGTTTCTCACTCTATCCCTCTCCCTGTAAAAAATTCTCTCTGTAAAAAATCAATAAAAAAATATATTTAAAAAAAATGAGCATCGACCCCGGCACCCTGGTGAGTGGTGGGGCTGGAGCCCGGGGCAAAGGACTAGGCAGAGCTGCCGCGGCCTCTTTGCATCTCTCCCGCCTTCCTCCGCTGTGCGCTGCAGGGTGGCCGGGCACCCTCTCTGAGCCCAGCTTGCTGCTCCCTGCAGAATGGGGGTGGGTCTCGGGGGCCACCTGCAGCAGGGACTTGGGGCCCTCCTCATCTCAGCGGGGTCTGCCCGGGGGGGGGGGGGGTAAAAGGGTGGATGCCTGCCTGCACCCAGGCACCCAGGTGCACATGCCCCCTGGTTTCCCCTCCCCAGCTGCTCCGTCCCTTTCACTCCACCTCAGGGCAGCGGTTCTCAACCTGTGGGTCACGACCCCTTTGAGAGTCGAACGACCCTTTCACGGGGGTCGCCTAAGACCCTTGGAAAATGCAGATATTGACATCACGATGCATCACAGTAGCAACATGTCATGGTTGGGGGTCACCACCCCATGAAGAGCTGTAGGCAAGGGTTGTGGCCTTAGGAAGGTGGAGAACCACTGTCATAGAACCTGGCTGCGATTCACCCTCTGAGCGCCCGCCAACCATCTCTTCCAAGGCCAGCAGTCAGAGCGCTTACAGACTGCCCACTTACAGGATTAATGTCTGCCCCAGGCAGCACTCCGGAGGGCAGGGTGGCCCTTTTGCTCCCAGCTAAGTCCCCAGGGCCTAGCCTATAGCACCTGCCACCTAGTAGGTGCTCAGCACATATGGAGGGGGTAGGAAGAAGAGAGACGCCCACACACCCCGAGGCGGGTCGAGGGGCAGCTAGTTGGAGGACCCCAAGGACTTATCCCGAAAGAAGACGAATGATGAGCGGGAGGTCGGCTTTCTGTCCCGGAAGCAGAGCTCAGTCGGGTGAGATGCAGCCACACCCAGAGAGGGCGATCTGAGCCGAAACCGGTGTGGCTCAGTGGATAGAGTGTCGGCCTGTGGACTAGAAAGGTCCCAGGTTCGATTCCAGTCAAGGGCATGTATCCTGGTTGCGGGCACATCCCCAGTGGGGGGTGTGCAGGAGGAGGCTGATCAATGTCTCTCTCTCATCGATGTTTCTGACTCTCTATCCCTCTCCCTTCCTCTCTGTGAAAAATTAAAATATATTAAAAAAAAAAAAAAGAAAGAAAGAAAGGGTGATCCGGGCGGCCTTCCTGGCCAGGCCACAGGCCGCTCTCGGTGGGGACCCACCAGGCGCACCGAGCACACGGGAGCCACCCCGTGTCCAATGACAGCGGGGTCACAGAGCAGCCACGTGAGGCCCCGCACCCAGGCCCCCAGCTCGAGGCGCTCCTGACCCAGTGCTCTGTGCGCAGAGACCTGGGCCGGGGCCGGGGCTGGGAGGACCCGGCCTGCTAGCTGCTCCCTGGCCCAGTGCCCACCGGGGTGTGAAGTGCTTCCCGAGGGCGTCCCGGGGGAAGCCCCCGCGGCCGCCTGCTGTGGACTCCATCAAGCCGGCCTTCCTTCCGGCCTGCAGCCGCCAGGGCCCCAGGGGTCAGGCCTCGGGTCACCCTGCAGCTGGGGCAGGAAGCCGCACATTAGAGTCTGGAGCTGGGGGTGGCCGGGGCCGGGAGCTGACCCCGGGGCTGGGACACCAGCTGTCTGGGTGGACACTGACTGGGGCGGGCCTGCTGCTCGGCGGCCGCGAGTGCTGGACACTGGACACTGGACAGAGCCCAGACTCTGACTGCGCTCTCTGCTGCCCGGGCCGGGGCTCCAGTCCAGCGGATGTACCCCACCTGGGCTGGCATCTGAGCGGGGAGACCGGGGCCTCCCACCAGCCTCCCTGTCGCCCACCACTTCCATCACCCATCGCCCACACCTGTGCCCACACCTGTGCTTCCACGTGGTCCCTGAGCACTGGAGGCACAGCTGCTCCCAGTCTGAGACTGAGCATAAGAAAACAAGGTAAGATACCTCCGATGATGGTCATACTAATGACGTGGAAACATCCCGGATATATCCGGCTACATGAAATAAATTATTAAAATAAATTGCACTGATCTCCGCCTCCCCCAGCCCTCTTTTTAACATGATGCCCTGCTGGCATGGGTGAGCGTTTGAGTGTCGACCTATGAACCGGGAGGTCATGGTTTGATTCCTGATCAGGGCACAGGCCCAGGTTATGCCAGCTCGATCCCCAGTGTGGGGCGTGCAGGAGGCAGCTGATCCATGATTCTCTCTCACATCGGTGCTTCTCTCTCTCTCTCTCCCTCTCTCTTCCTCTCTGACATCCATAAAAATATATTTAGCCGAAACCGGTGTGGCTCAGCGGATAGAGCGTCGGCCTGCGGACTGAAAGGTCCCGGGTTTGATTCCGGTCCAGGGCATGGACCTTGGTGGAGGGCACATCCCCAGTAGCGGGTGTGTAGGAGGCGGCTGATCGATGTCTCTCTCTCATCGATGTTTCTAACTCTGTCCCTCTCCCTTCTTCTCTGTAAAAAAAAACCAATAAACATATATTTAAATATACATATATTGGAAAAATAGCAATAATGTGACTGTAAAGCATCCGAGATGGCTCGCCTCCGGTTTCTATCAGAGACCACCGCCCACACCGCCTTCCGAGGGAGCTTTTGGGTGCAGACTCCGAGCTGGGAGCTGCTGGGAGACCCGCAGTGCTTTGCGTGCATCACACACGACAATTCCATGCAGCCCGGAGTGTGAGAAGAAAGACCCCCATCCCTTCCACAACGCCCAGGGCTGCCTGCGGAACTGAGCCACAGCAGCGCGCCTGACCCTCTGGGATGGAACTACGGTGGCACCTTGAGATACGAGTTTAATTCATTCCATAACCTTGAGGCGTAGGAAACTATGAGACGCTCGAGTCGCGGTAAACTGGTGGGTCGTGTGCAGCCGGCCGACCCGCGCGATGACTCCTATCTCAAATGTTGCTCGTATTTCAAAGCAAACATCCCTCGCTTGATGGCTCGTATCTCAAACATCTCGTCTGTTAGGGCACTCCTATCTCGAGGTACCACTTGTATCGGCTGGCCCACGGCCTGAAGGCGATCTCCACAGTCCCCCCGGACAGGTGCTGTGGGCCAGCGGGGAAACCGAGGCACGGGGGCTGAGTAGGCCGTTTGGTCTGTATCACGCCCCACCCACCTGGCTCAGAGGCGCCCGGCGGCAGCCCGGCGTGTCCCAGCTGCACCGTCCCGGGGCCAGTGGCAGGCGTGCTGTGCTTCTCCATATTCATGATCGCCCACGCTGATCGGAGGGCAGACACGCACTCAGCACTTCCTCCAGCCACGCACGGGAGTGATCTAACCGCCGCCCTGCCCTGCGTTCCTTAGTCGGTCTGCCCTGACCCGCCCCACCGACGGGGCGGCTGGGACGGGGCCTCGGCGGCCTCACGGGGCAGGGGCTGGGAGTCCGGGATCAGGTGGCCGCCAGGCTGGCCCCCGAGCTCAGCCCCTGGTCCGGCCGGGACCTTGGTCCCCACGTTCGCTCCCCCTGCGTCCCTGGGCCCAAGCGTCCCCCTCTGCTAAGGACGCCAGACAGACGGGGTCCCAGCCCACCCTAGGGACCCGCTATGGCGGGGTCACCTCTGTGAAGGCCCTTCCACAAGGAAGTCCTGTGGGTCAGGACTCAGACATCAGAAACTGGCCGGGCCCATGTGGCTCAGGGTTTGAGCATCAACCCACACACCAGGAGGTCGCGGTTCGATTCCCAGTCAGGGCACACGCCCAGGCTGATGGCTCGATCCCCAGTCGGGGGGTGGGCGTGCAGGAGGCAGCCGACCCATGATTCTCTCTCATCATGGATGTTTCTCTCACCCTCTCTCTCTAGAATCAATATTATTTGATTCAAGAAAAGAAAAAGGAAATCTACCCTAAACCGGTTGGTTTGGCTCAGTGGATAGAGCGTAGGCCTGCAGACTGAAGGGTCCCAGGTTTGATTCAGGTCAAGGGCATGTACTTTGGTAGCGGGCACATCCCCAGTGCGGGGCGTGCAGGAGGCGGCTGATGGATGTCTCTCTCTCACCGATGTTTCTGACTCTCTGTCCCTCTCCCTTCCTCTCTGTAAAAATCAATAAAATACATTTTAAAAAAAATAAAGAAAAAGGAAATCTGGGTGGCCTGTTACCAGTCAGCCCGCACCACCCCAGAGGGGAAGACTCACCCCCAGTTTCATGGCAGAGGGAGGCCCAGCGGTGGGAAGAGGACTGGGACCCACCCCCGACCCCCGAGGGCTTCGGGGTCACCTGGAGGGGGGGCTGCAGAAGGGGGCCCGGCCTGTGGGTGAAGGAGGCTCACAGGGCGCTGTCCCGGTCCCAGTTCAACATCTGGATCCTTGCAACAGCCTCCTCCTTCTCCTCCTCCTCCTTTTCTTCCTCCTCCTCCTCCTCCTCCCCCCCTCCCCCTCCTCCTGGCTAAGTGGCTGTGGGCGCCGTGATCCCTGGTCCTTCTCCAGGGCCCAGCTCGTTCCCACAGATGGGGCGGGCCCTGCCCTGCCCGGGGAGCAGCCTGGCGCGGCACCTTCCCTCCCGGCCACCCCACCCCGGGGCCGGGACGCCGCCGTCCCCTGGCTGAGCCTCCGTGTGCACATCTGTGGAGCACACCCGGGACAGGAAGCCCACAGCCAGCACCCCGAGGAGGCAGGTCTCTGATGCTCAGAAAGTCCCGCAGGGCCCGGCCGGCCTGGCTCCGTGGTTGAGCGTCGTCGACCTAGGAACCAGGAGGTCGCAGTTCCATTCCCGGTCCAGGGCACGTGCCTGGGCTGTGGGCTTGGCCCCCGGTGTGGGGCGTGCAGGAGGCAGCGGATCAAGGATTCTCTCTCATTACGGATGCTTCTGTCTCGCGCCCTCCCCTTCCTCTCTGAAATCTGTAATAAAATGTGTATTTTTTTTTAAATATATTTTATTGATTTTTTCCAGAGAGGAAGGGAGAGGGGTAGAAAGTCAGAAACATCGATGAGAGAGAGACATCGATCTGCCTCCTCCTGCACTCCCCGAAGTGGAGATGTGCCCGCAAGTAAGATACATGCCCCCGACCGGGAATCGAACTCGGAACCTTTCAGTCCGTAGGCTGACGCTCTATCCACTGAGCCAAACCGGTCTTGGCTAAAATGTGTATTCTTAAAGAAAGCCCGCAGGGGCCTGACCGGCTCTGGTGGGGATGAGCGGCTCGGAGTTGGGGTGTGCGGGGGGTGGGGGGCAGAGAAAGGCAGGCTGGGCTGCCCCCCAGCTTCTCCCCAGCCCCTTTCCTGCTCAGGGGTCAGCACCGGAAGGCTCTCTGCCGTGCACTTGAGCCGTCCACGCCAGGCTGTGTCCCTCCCAGGTCTCCGTGGGCCAGGAACCCCTCTGGGGGCGACTCGGCATTTGGGCTCAGTTTGGGGGAGACGTTGTGCTGGCAGAGGGAGCATCTGGGTGGGGAGCGTGACCGGCCACTGACCGCAGCCCCTCAGGACATCTTGTGATGGGGGTGGGGAGCCTCCCGCAGCCCCGCCCCCACCCCTCAGGCCCAGCCTCCCAGGGGCCCCCTGGCTTTGAGCCGACCTCAGGCCGTGGTGCTTTGCAGGTGCTGTTCCTTCAGCGGGAGCAGGTTCCCCACTTTGTCTGTGAGCAGAGAGAAGCCCCTCGAACCCCTGACTCAGCGCCGCTCACCAGAGGCCCCTGAGCCCTCTGGGGAGGGAGCCCCAGCTGCGACCTGCCTTCGGGGCCGGGGTGCAGGTGTCGGGGCCTGGGCCGCTGCCGGCCGCTGTGCGGGGTCCACGCGGGGAGGATGGCTGGGGGTGACCTCGGCTAGGGGGACCCCTGGGCCCCAGGTGGTAGCGGGAAGGAGGGGTCCCGGCCAGTGACTGCTCGAGCCTCATTTCCTGAAGCTGCTAAACCCTTGGGCCCGAGACCGATCCTCAGGACAGCGGCTCAGAAGCAGGGTCCGAGGCACCAGGCAGGGGGCAGACAGCCAAGCCGGGGCGTGTGCCAGCTCTGGTGTGCACCAGGGGGTCCCAGGGCCTGCGGGGCAAGGCGGGAGGTGGGAGGCACTCATATGGGGTGTGGCTGTGGGCACGTGTGTGAGCCGGTTCACCTGCAGGTCTGCGGGCACAGGGTGTGCGTGCGGGCACAGGTCCTCAGCCCGCGGAAGGGGCCCCGGGTGGATGGGCCACACGTCTCTCTCCGGAGGCACCAGAGACTCGCATGCGCCCGGCCACCCCCACCCCCGCCCGTGCCGTGTGGCACTCGGGGAAACCGAGGCAAGGAGCAGGCCGTGCGACTCCCAGCTGGCCCAGGACCGGAGCTTCTGCCTCTGGCTCCAGCCCATGCCCTTTGACCCCCCGTGAAACGAGGGGGCTGAGCGGGTGGGCCGGGCGCTGGGCTGCCACTCAGAGCTGCCACTCCAGAGACCGCCAACCGGGTTCCCGCCAGGGTGTTCGTCGCCGCAAGAGGCAGATGGGGAAACGGAGGCCCCAGCAGCGACGTGACCTGCCCATGTCTCGGGGGGCGGGGGAGGGAGGTGCCTGTGTCCGGAGCGGCTTCCTGGCACACCTGCCTCCGGGCCTGGGTGGATCTGGGAGGCTGGCAGGCTGGCCAGGGGGTCTGGGGGCCTGTGTGAGCAAAGCAGAGGGGCGAGCGTGAGTGTGTGTGTTTGGGGGGGTGCGGGCACTTCCAGGGGGCGTGGCTCTGTGGGCAGGTAGAGGTGAGTGTGCAGGCCAGGTGTGCCCGGCTCCTCAAACCCCGAGCTCTCCAGAGACTAAGGAGGGACCCGGAGGTCCCCACCCACCGTGGCCACAGCCAGCGGACCCTAAAAGTCCCTGCTCCTTGCCGAAACCGGGATGGCTCAGTAAATAGAGCGTCCGCCTGCAGACTGAAGGGTCCTGGGTTCGATTCCGGTCAAGGGCATGTACCTTGGCTGCGGGCACATCCCCAGTAGGGGGTGTGCAGGAGGCAGCTGATCCGTGTTTCTCTCTCATCGGTGTTTCTAACTCTCTATCCCTCGCTCTTCCTCTCTGTAAAAAAGTAAATAAAATATATATATATCTTTTTTTAATATATTTTATTGATTTTTTACAGAGAGGAAGGGAGAGAGATAGGAAGTCAGAAACATCGATGAGAGAGAGACATTGATCAGCCGCCTCCTGCACGCCCCACAGTGGAGATGTGCCCGCAAGCAAGGTACATGCCCCCGACCGGAATCGAACCCGGGACCTTTCAGTCCGCAGGCCGATGCTCTATCCACTGAGCCAAACTGGTCTTGGCTAAAATATATTTTTTTAAATGAAAATAAAAATAATAAAATAAAATAAAAGTCCCTGCTCCGCGCCCGGCCGATGTGGCTCAGTGGATAGAGCGTCAGCCTTCGGACCGAAGGGTCCCGGGTGTGATTTGGGTCAAGGGCACAGGCCCGGGTTGGGGCTCGATCCCCCACAGGGTGTGTACAGAAGGCAGCTGATCAACGCGTCTCTCATCACTTCCTATCTCCCTTCCTCTGACCTCAATAAAAACACAATAAAAATAAATCAGTGAAAAACCAGAGCGCCTGCTCTGAGAGAGAGAGAGAGAGAGAGAGAGAGAGAGCTGGTGGGGAAGGCGGACCGAGCCGGCTCCCGGGCCTGCGGGGCGCGGGCAGGGCCAAACCGACCCAGCAGGTCGGGCGGGAACTGGGTGGCCTGGTTCCCTCCCAGCACCCGCCCTGCGGGACAGGGGTCACCTTACTCTCCTGCCCGGGGACAGCCCGGGGAAAGGACAGAGGGTTCAGAGCCGCTGTCACTGTGGCGGGGCCAGGCCCGCGCCCGGCTCTCCGCCTCTTCCCGGGCGCAGGGCGCGGCTCCGGCCAGAGGGACGGGAAGGGTGAGGCACGCAGTGAACGCTCAGCCCCGGCCAGCCGCCAGCCGCCTGAATTCGGGCCCACGCCGCACGCGTGGGGGCGGCGGGCAGGGCGCCGGGGGACCTGGGAGAGGCCTGGGGGGGACCCACCTGCACCCCGAGTGCCCAGTGGCCTCTGCGAACCCCAGGGGCACCCCCGCTCGGGCCCCTGGCACCCTCTGCTTCCTGGCTGGCGGTGGTTCCTCTTGTTGGTTTTTTTTATGGTTCAGGAGTTTTATTTACTGTCAGCAAGCAGCCTCCATTCCCGCCGGTGCCACAGCTCGGGGGGCCTGTCTGGAGCCCCGTCTGGGTCTGCCCGAGGGCTGGTGATGTTGGGTGCCCCCCTGAACTGCTCTGGGCCTGGGCTGCCTCCTCTGAACAAAGGGAGTGAGTGATGAAGCAGGCTGGGCATTGGCGCCCTGTGGCCCCCACTCCCGTCCCCCCCTGCCCCCTGCTGTGGGGCCTCAGTCTCCCCTCCTCTCTGCCCGTCTAGAGGCAGCTCTGCCCCTCAGGCAACCTGGCTGTCACCCCAGAGCCTGGCCTCAGCCCCGTGGCTGCCCTGGGCGAGGGAAGGGCAGGGGCAGGGGCAGGGGGAGGTGAGCCTGGCCGTGAGCACGCCTGCAGGAGCCGGGGCTTGGTCCCAGCCTCGGGGTGCAGGGCCGAGGAGCTGCTCCCGCTGTGCGTGGAGAAGATGGCTGTTCCGCTCTGGGATGGGTGTGGAGAGCAGCCACAGTGGGTGGACAGGTTCAAGCCAGAGGGACCCAGGAGCGGGCAGGACCCTCCCGTGGCCGAGCCACGTGCCCGTCCCCGCACCGGCACACCGACGAAGGCGGTGGGATGAGCTGGAGCTGGTGGTCTGCGCCTGTGGACCCACGTCAGGCACCGTATGTGCTGGGCTGGCACGGCCAGGTTCGGTGGGCGGTGAAGGATTGAGAAAAGGCACACCAGAGCATACAGCTGGGGCTGGGTGGGACACCGCTCTCTGATGGAGAGCGAGAGACAGCGCCACGGCCGGCACGCGTGGGGGCGGCAGGCAGGGCGCCGCCGAGGGACCTGGGAGATGCTGGGGAAGGGGTGGAGCGGGCCCGGGATGGGGACTCGCCCAGGCAGGGACCGTACAGGGTCAGGGTTCAGCCGTAAAACCGGCGCCCAGGTTTAATGCAGGGTCAGGCTTAATGTATAATCGGAGGCAGGGTCTGTACTTTCCAGCCAGACCCACGAGGCAGAGGAAGGGCGTGCTCACACGTCCTCACGGGCTTCGGATCCACTCGCTCACACGCACCTGGTCCGGCTCTGTGTTCCCACTGCCCCGCCCGCAGCCCGGATCCCTCGGCCACGCGGGGCCACAGGTGGGGACCACGAGGTCCAGCTCACCCCCCAGCCTTTGGCTGTGACTGTGCAGGGACTGGCCCGTGGCTCTGCCCCGAGAGCACCGTGCCCCTCCTCAGTCCCAGGCCGACCCTGTCCACCCACTGTGGCCGCTCTCCACAGAGGTGGGTGGGCCGAGGGCCAGGCCCGGGCCAAGGTCGGGGAATGTGGCAGGCCAGGCCCGCGCTGGGACCTGCATAGTCCCGTGCACTTGGGGGAGCAGCGGATGGGGGTCTCCTGGGCGCAAATGCCTGAGCTGGGAAGGGGAGCCCCGCAAGCTACGAGGACCAGGGCAATTGGACAAGCGGGCAGAGACGGCGCCCAGATGTCCCAGCTGTGTCCCAGAACCCCCTGCGTGTCCCAGAACCCGCTGCGTGTCCCAGGCCCCCCTGCGTGTCCCAGGACTCCCTGAGTGTCCCAGGCCCCCCTGCGTGTCCCAGAACCCGCTGCGTGTCCCAGAACCCCCTGCGTGTCCCAGAACCCCCTGTGTGTTCCCAGGAC
>PVJN01032194.1:0-24335 GCA_004026805.1 Lasiurus borealis | reverse complement strand
CCTTCCTTCCTTCCTTCCTTTCTTCTTTCCTTCCTTCTTTCCTTCCTTCCCCTCTGCTCTTTCCTTCCCCTTTTTCTTTCTTTTATTTTTTACAATCTTCTGTCTTTTCTAAGTGTTTCCACTTGAGCTGCTGTTCTCTCCATTGGCGGCAGAACCAGTCCTGACTAGGGACAGGAAAAGTGATTAATAGCCTCACACACAGCATCTGGTAATGTCTAGAACTGATGCTTTGGCCTTCCACCCAGCATCGTGTGCCAGGGTTTAGCCTCGGAATCAAAGCCTCTCTCTTTTGCTCCACACTGGCTCTGCCACACAAGGAGCTCTCCCTGCCCAGATTATTGGTTTGTTCCTTCTGAGACTGGCATCCTGCTATGAAAACCAGATTACTTATTAGACTCCACCTCAGTGAGCTCGTGCCTCCCTTCTGCAGGGGACTGGACTATAATTGTGTACCTCTAATTATTGGCCAAGATTTCCAGCGTGCATATTGCAAAACACACAGACTTTAGTGTCAGACCCTCCTCGGCACAAATTCTAGCTTGTCACTCACTAGCCATGGAACGTAGGGCAAATTACTTAACCCTTCTCATGAATAAAGAGGGTGCACAATGGTCTCCTTCCCATTAGTGAGACCATTCATAAAGGCTCTGATTTCTCCTCTGAGGAGGACTCAGGGAGTGACCATTGGTTAGAATGTTTTCAGTTGCAGAGAATGATTATTCAACTCAAAGTTATTTAATAAGTGAGGACATTTATTGGCTCATATAAAATGAAATCCAGATGTAGGGCAGCCTCCAGGTTTGTTGATCCTACTGTTAATTATGTCATCAACAAGCCAGCTTCCTTCTCTGTATCCATACAGCCATCTACAAAGAAGACTTCATCCTAAGGTGATTTCTCTACATGGTAGTATGGTGGCTTTGAGTAACAATCAGTGCTACCTGTCTTTTATTTACTTATGGAGGAAAGGAGAGATGGAGGTAGGGAGAGAGAGGGGGAAGAGGTAGGAAGAAATATTTTTGAAACCTAAGTCCTTTCCATTTATTAGCTTAGAATAATTTCAGAATATTCCGCATTAAAAATTGTTAACAGGGATCTGACTGTTCTAAGTTTTTGAACCATCAGTGGTCAATGAGTTACTATGATTGACTAGGGTCAATATGGGCCACCCCTACCTCTGTGCAGGTATACAGTGATGAAGGGGCAGGATAAATATTGGAGAATCAGACTCTATGGGGTGAAAAGTCCTGGGCTTCGTTTCTATCTCAACTTTGGAAAATACCAGTGGGGTTACTACCTCTGAACTTCAATTTTTCCACCTAAACATGAGGGGTAAAAATAACACCTGTCTCATGGGCTGGTTTTAAGGATTCAATGAAATAAAATGTATGAAGATCTTAACACAGGCCAGCAGTTGTGTTATTGTTATTCATAGGAGCCCCAACATTTTCTACATGTTATTGGGACTCTATATGCCTAGAAACAAGGTGGTATGCATTATTCGATTGTTACCTTATTCCTGGGTTCCCATGGACTTCTCTGTACCAGGATGGCTGAATCATGTCTGAGCACTTCATACCTTCTCTACATTGTACACCTGACTGTTCAGCTCATCTGAGGGTTGGCAAGATTAGAACCTCTTTCCCCCATCATCTAGCCATTTAATCTAGACTTACATGGCTTCCCCAATGATCAGAGCAAACTCATCCTATATAATAAAAGAATAATATGCAAATTGACTGTACATCTGCCACACCCACAGTCACACCCACCAACCAATCAGAGCAAGTATGCAAATTAACCAACCAAGATGGCTATAGCCACAGAGAGAGCAGGAGAGAGGCTTGGGTTGCCCCTGGTGATGGAGGAAGCCAAGCTCTCCTCACACTCTGGCAAGCCCAGGTCTCTGCTTAAGGCAACAAAGTTTCAAATTGACTGTGCGAGCAGAAAGCTTGGCTCTGTTCCTGGCTACAAAGTTTCAATTATAGAAGATAAATAAATCCCAGATACCAGGGCCTTGCTTCAGTCACTGGGGGTGGGCCTGGCTTGAAAACCACCACAGGCCTCTCGCCCAGGCCATTCCACACCCCAGGGGAATACCCACCCTGATCCAGGACACCCTTCAGGGCAAACCAGCCAGCCCCCACCCATGCAACAGGCCTCTATTCTATCTAATAAAAACGTAATATGCAGATTGACCATCATTTCAACACACAAGATGATTGTCCCATATGGACACAAGATGGCCATCACAAGATGGCCAGCAGGGGAGGACAGTCGGGAGGGACCAGGTATGAAAGGGAGGGTAGTTGGGGGTAATCAAGCCAGCAGGGGAGGGCAGTTAGGGGTAAACAGGCTGGCAGGTGAGTGATTAGGGGGTGATCAGGCTGGCAGCCAGAAGCCATTAAGGGCAATCAGGAAGGCAAGCAGGTGAGCAGTTGGGAGCCAGTAGTCCTGGATTGTGAGAGGGATGTCCCACTGCCTAAATGGGCAGTGAGACATCCCTCAAGGAGTCCTGGATTGGAGAGGGAGCAGGCTGGACTAAAGGGCACCCCCCACCCCCGTGTGCAAATTTCATGTACTGGGCCTCTAGTCCTATCTAATAAAAGAGTAATATGCAAATTAACATCACTCTGTCATGCCCACAAGCCATGTCCACCAGCCAATCAGGAGCAGGTATGCAGATTAACCCAACCAAGATGGATGTGGCCATGGGGTTAGCAAGGGGAAGGCTTGGGTTTCCAGGCGATGGAGGAAGTCGACTCAGGCCTCTACTCAAACAAAGTTTCAATTATAGAAGATAAATAAATCCCAACAAAAATGGTGATAGCCATGGATTTGGAAAGAGCAGGAGGCTAGGGTTGCCATCAGTGATGGAGGAAGCCAAGCTTCTGCATCCCTGGCCTGTCTTGAGCTCTGCTTAAGGCTACAAAGTTTCAATTATAGAAGATAAATAAATCTTAGATACCAGGGCCTCCACTTGGATTGCCAGGGGGTGTGGCTGGCCTGCAAACCACCACAGGCCCCTTGCCCAGGTACCCCATGCCCCAAGGGAACCTCCACCCTGATCCAAACACCCTTCAGGGCAAACCAGCTGGCCCCCACCAGGCCTCTATCCTATCTAATAAAAGAGTAATATGCAAAGTGACCATCACTCCAACATGATGACCACCACAAGATGGCCAGCAGGGGAGGGCAGTTGGGAGGGACCAGGCATCACAGCCTGCCACCACACTCCAGTTTAACCCACTGCAATGTGATACATTGCCATTAGGAGCCTGATGCTGTGTTGGCTGTTTGAAAATGAAAATATTTGCTTCCAACTCCTGTTACCATCTGTTTGTAACCTTTACTCCTATCCTTACGCCAGTGTGAAAGCGCCACAGCAGCCTTTAGGTCTTTGTGGACTTCCACAACAGACTAGCCTCTGGCTTCCTCTTGGAGCCTTCTGCTTCCAAGCAGAGTCCACTTTTTTAGTAAAAAGCGGGAGATTTATGTAATCTGAAGAGACACTTGGGCAGGTGGCCCTGCCTTCTGTGGGCCACGAGCAAAGATGGGCAGTGCTCTTGAACACCCTGCTGGCTGAGACCCACATCTGGGAGGAAAATGACACCCACAGGTTCCAGCCAGAAATGGTGCCAGATAAAGGTTGAAAAGGACGTCCCTGATCCCCAGAAAAATGTCTTAAAGGACGATATGCCCTACCTGTGTACATGAAGGAGAAAGAATAACATGCAAGTGACAGTTACTGCCAAATTATTAGAGGGCCAGACGGAGAGAGGGTTTTACTCCCTTTCACATATGGGTGTCACCTTCCTCCATTTATACTGTCTGTGTGCAAGTGCAAGTGCACCCGGGAATGGCGATGGTGATCTGGGGCCCAGCATGTTCTAGGAGAATCACAGCCATGTGCTTTGATAAAGAACAGTCATGGAAAGTTGAGGACAGCAAGAAAGTTGTGTGTGCTTGTGTACATGCATGAGCACATGTGTGGAGCATGCCCCTCAAAGGGGGACAGTGTGGACAGGGCAGCCCTCTTGGGAAGGAAGCAGTGTGGCCCCTTCCTTTGGTTTTATTTTAGGCCGTGATGCTTGAAGGCCTCTCTCTTCTTGCAGACTGCCATCTACAAACATTCCAGTACTGGGCGTTTCTGCCCAGGGTCTTTCCTAAGGGATTTTGCTGCGGATCTCTCTCACCCCAGATTGCACACAGCCCTTTTCGGGGTCACGTGTGCACCAGGGCTGAGGAGCTCCTGTGACGCCTGCCCTCCGGCCACTGCAGAACTTACAAGCCCTCAGGAGAGCAAGGGGAAGATGAAAGGACGCCTCTGAAGTTGTGGGACTCTGCGGCTTAAGGAAGCCAAGTTTGATTTACGTTGGAGCTTTGCTGGAAGCATTTCCCACTGACATATCTGGGATGCTATTGAAGGCTTCCACTGCTCTCCTCAGTCACGAGGTAGCAATTTAGAACGTTAATTAACTTGGCCATGATATTTCCCTCCTTTGCAACTCAAGATCGATATGGAGTTTGCCTTTTAAAAATGACCCACGTCCTGGGAACTGGGGAAGATAAATCCTCCTGTGTTTTTATTTTGGTAGGCTCACTTTTCTTCAATGTGCTTGCTAATTAGTAATTTGCCTCTCCTCTGTTAGATTTATTAATGCACATTTTTAAAAGATTGCCTGTTTTGTGTAAATGACGATGTTAGGCACTTTGAAGAACACAATAAATCGGAAAACCCAGCCTTTGACCTCAAAGAATTTGCAGTTGTAGTGGAATAATAAAGCAAGAAATGAAAATTGATGCAACGTTTTAGACTCTGTTAAGTTCCAAATGACTGGAATGAGTGCTGAATGTCAGAAGATCATTTTCCTTTTCTGGAGTTAGTGTGGTTCTGAGTCCTGCGTTCAGCAACTTTACTGTATGTATGACCTTGGACGAGACTTTGCCCTTTCTAAGCCTCAATTTCGTTTTTTTGCAAAAAGGGGGAAAGTAATATAAATCTTTTAGGAGTTGAGAGGATTAAATAATTGCATGTATAAAAAGCATTTAACACCATGTCTGGCACATAATGAGTGCTCAGAAAAGCTGTGGTAAGTGAATTTGACTTGCTCCTCGCTGCTGTGAGCTGGTCTGTGAGTGAAACCTCACAGACACAGGCTGCGTGGTTGTTAGTCCTTTCCGCGCTCCCTGGTTCTGAGACAATATTTGCACTTTGCAGAGCCCTTCCTTCCTACCCCCTCCACTCTTTAATCCGTAAAGTAAATGCAGGGTTAAGAAGCAGATCTACCACTCACCCAAAGCCTTACAGGATGAAGTGCCCCAGAGCCTGGAGAGGAAGTTGTGGGGGTGGGAAAGAGTCACAGCGGAGGAAAGTTGCTCCTTGAAATCAGCACCACTTCCTGCTTGCAAGGAAGGATAATCAAGAGAAAGAAATTCAGGGATCCCTATGTTTTCTTTATAACCTGCTGCCACCCTATATTTCCTTTTCTAAATTTAGTAGGAAGCCCTGGACTATAACTTCAGTTAGCTTAGGGAATAGGGCCTGTGAGGACAGAGATTTCAAATGCTGCTGTCAAATATTGAGATATATATAATGTATGTGTGTATGTATATATATAATACATACATCTATAATAATAAAAGTGCAATATGCTAATTAGACCAGACTTCCTTCTGGACAAAGCTGAGACTGCGAGGGGCTGCGAGAGCTAAGCCCCTTGCATAAATTTCATGCACTGGGCCTCAAGTATATATATTTAAATATAAAACATACATATAGCTCATAAATATGTAAGATATATGACATATATATGTAAAATGTCTATAATAATAAAAGCATAATATCCTAATTAGACCAGATAACGTTCCAGACCATCTTCTGGATGAAGCCTCTGTTATAAAGGTTGAGCCCCTTGCATGAATTTTGTGCATCAGGCCTCTAGTATGACATATATGTAAGATATGTGATATATATGACATATATGCAAGAAACCTTTTTATTCCTGTGCTTTAAAACTTTCCTAAAACTCATACAACTAGCACCTTGCTCAGATCTGAGCTTGGTGACTGATGGCTCCACAGGAAGATTTGATTTTTCCCTTAACAATTTCCACCTGGTGGGGTCAAAAGTAGCTTGTCACAGCCAGTGGTCCTCTTCCTTGTCCACAGTAGCAGGTGGGGACCTGGGCCTCTCTGGAAGGTGGTTCTGTTTGAGTTTTTCCTATGGCTCCCCTGGAAGCTACAGTGGGAAAGAGCCCAAAGCCAAGGCTCTAGCAGCCTCGCAGTTAGCTTCAGAAACGTATCTGCCTGTGAAATTGTTTCCAGGCTGCCGAGTTTTCCCAGCTCTTCCCAGACTGTGAGCACAGAGCCAGGTGAAGGAGCCCCCGCTCTGCATGCTCCTGACCTGGCTCCATGGACCTGCTCTCTCCTAGGGCTCAGGATGGCTTGCCTGGGCTCTGTGCTCAATCTCAGGGCTGCTTCCTTAGCATTCACCCGAAGGCCTCTCCCCGAAGGCCAGAAGGGCATTTAGTATGTATGGTAGGAGACCAGAATATGCCACCCCAACGTAAGCCTGTTGGCATAGGGTTAGTCTTGTCTTTGCTGTGGCACTCTGCTCTTGTAGATCCTTTCTTGCCCCCCCCCCCCCCACTCCTGACCTCCCTCTTATAGCAGGCCTCCTGTCCCGCCTGGCCACTCCTCGCCTGAGCATCTGGGCAGGCGCCATCTTTGGCCTTCTAATTTGCATACCCACTCTGATTGGCTGTGGGAGTAGTGGAGGGTATGGTCAATTTACATGTTTGTCTATCATTAGGTAAGATGGTTTTGGGTGTATGTGTTAAACTATTAGATTGTTAAATGTCAAAAAAGCATGCCAGAACTTATGTAACCCTGCATTGCCTTAAAAAAAATAGTACTTTAAAAATAGCAGCTTCAAAAATTGAGAGTGACCTAGGACCTCTTTCAAGTTTGAGAGGTCTGACTGTGCACCAAAAGTGGCAAGGAGCTTTAATTGCATGGACTCTAAACTAAAAGGACACGGCACCCAGTGGGACAAGTACAAGAATATTTATGGCATCAAGAGGGCGAATTAATAAAAAATGGAAACTATTTTGGAAAATCTAGTTGGAATGTTGTCGTAAGTAGAACATTTGGAAGTTTTTCCTGAGAAGTGTACTCACTCAGGGACACCACGGAGGGCTCTAACCGTTCTTTTCCTTGGCAGGGAAAGACCATTTTAATCTCTTAAAAACATGTGATTTTTTACATTTACCCATTCCTCACAGTCAGACACAATGGATATAAAAGCAATTTGCACATTATTTGGTTCTCTTAAATGTTCATTACTGTTAGCACCGACTACACCCAATGACATAACCATGGAACCGAGTGTTCACCTTTGTGCATAGCCAAGAATCTCAGAGACCAGACCCAGAAGTAACTAGAAATCTGTGGAGTGCTTCTCCTTATGTAATCCTTACCAAAACACTAGCGGGGAGGGCAGTTTCAACACAGCCCCCAGAGAAGAGGCCTTGAGAGTTTGCCCCTGAAGTGCACGGAGCTGAGCGTTTGGCTAGGAGAGGTGTTTCAGAAATATTTGAATTGGCCTGACTTCCCAAGTCTGAGGCAGAGCTGCGAGCCCTCGATGTGGACTGTTTGTTGTGGTTGCAGTTGCCAACAGGGCTTCTCAAGCTTTAAAAGACACGTCAGAGGATGATGAGACTGCTCTCATCTTCTGTGTGTGCTAGAGAAAAAGAAGACCCTTTTCCCCCCTTCCCCCCATCACACCCCCCCTCCCCGCCAATAGCGAGCAGCAAGCAGGCTGACAGCAGATGTGTGTGTGTGTGTGTATGTGTGTGTGTGTGTGTGTGTAGTGAGGGGAGAAGGACAGCAGAGGTGACACTACCACTCATATGGGGAACTCCTTGGTACTTTCCAGAGAGAAGATGAAATGCTCCTAAGGGAACAATAGATCAACCTCAGTGGTCAGCTCTGCAGAGATGCCTCACACCAGAGGAGGAACTCCTCTTTATTTGGGGGAAACAGAATTTTAAGATGGTGGCAGGTGGCAGGGACCAAGGCAGAGGTGGTTAGGGGTGATCAGGCAGGCAGAGTGGTAAGGGGAGATCAGGCCAGTAGGGCAGGGCTGTTAAGGGGGATCAGGCAGGCAGGAAGGTGAATGGTTAGGAGCCAGTGGTCCTGGATTGGAGAGAGTCCAGGCCAGGCTGAGGGGACCCCCCACCCCCATGCACAATTTTTATGCACCAGGCCTCTAGTCTATTTATATAAAAGGGTAAGCAACCTGCTGACCAGCCAACCAGCTGACCAGTCAGTAACTATGATGCACACTGACCACCAGCGGGTAGATGCTCAATGCAGGAGCTACCAAGTGACAGCCACTTTTCAGAGTAACCTCTCCCACTCCCAGACCCCTTGGGGGATGTCAGACTGCTGGTTTTGGGCATGATCTTCGCAGGCGAGGCACAAATCCATGTACTGGGCCTCTAGTGGTAATGATAACAAATGAAAAAACAGGCAAACAATAATGACTTGGGGCTAAAGAAGCCTGAGAACTAAAAAATAATTAATCTGCAGGACAACTTCAGCTTTGCCTGAGATGCTATCTTGTGGCAGGATTTTTTTCTGGTATGGTGTACAGTTACTAATTATGTAACTTGAGAATTAGACAACAGGACATGTATCTAGTGTCTATTACCATCCTTTAGAGACACAGAACACTGGACTCTAGTACTGAATGAATCATTTAAATGCTACATCAACTCTTCAAAGGGAAGCATAATTTCTAGACCCAAAGAAGCAACTAAAACCACAGTTTTCACAGAACTGTTTTATTTCTGCTTCAGTTAAAATGGTCATTCTCCTGGTTGTTGCTGCTATTTTCCTTTCTTTGCCATGATGATGGCTTACCTACTCTGTGTGTGTACGTGTGTGTGTAAATTCAGTCATTTGCACTGTTGTGTCTGTGGCATGCCTGTCTGGTCACAACCTTCTTGGGGTTATCATCTACAGCTGTACAGAGAGTGCCTTTCACAACCCCTCTAGCTAGGACAGTGATGCTATGAATAAAAATCATAAAAATAATAGCATCACTAATTATGCTGTAGTGTCTAATACCCTCACAAGGTGATATGATCATACATTTCTAACTGGGCAGGTCATGGTTAGTAATCATGTCCTAACTCTATAACTTCTTTAGTAAAAAAATTTCTCCAAGTTCCGTGGACGACTGGCTGTTCACCCTTGTGATATTTGGCTGACTGCTGCTGCCCGGCATTGAGAATATCATACTAGCCCAGTGAAAATATCAAATTTCAAAATTTCAAGGATGGTTTTTACTGAATGCATATCACCTTCACACCATTGTAAAGTTGAAAAATCCTAAATCAAACCATCTTAAGTTGGAAATGATTGAATGAAAAAACAACAACACAAAACTACCCTCTGTTCTCTGTGATCATCATAAGTAGGTTAAGCAGCAACAGAGCTATATATAAAGCAGAAGGGATTGGTAGAAGGAAAGAGGAATCTTTTAATCTTTGGTGGTGGCTGTGATCTTAACAAAGGATCAAAGGTACTAGGGGCCTTACATAGACCAGGTAGTTTCTCTACGTTGGGCGCCTGGGCAGGAATTTCCAAAGACCCACAGGCAGCCATGCAATCCGGAATCTGGACAAAGCACTGGGGCCTGAGGGTGGAGCCAGCCCTCCTGGTTCTGTGTCATCCTAGCTCGACCTTCATTTCTGGCTGTGAACCCCTTGGTTTAGGCAATGCCACCCCACCCCTCTGAGAGTGACAGTGTGGCCAGGGAAACCAAAGACACTCATCCTCTCCATTGGCTTTGTAGTTCTGCTCCCAAACTTTTTATAACCTTAAACATTCTATTAGAAATTTGGGGTGATGGCAGAGATTGTAATTTGATCCTATTTTAGTTGTTCTGGAAGTCTGGCCTAAACACCAGTGCTTTTAAAAAGCTCTCAGTTGATACTGGCCTTTCTCTAGGGCCGAGGAAGCCTGTGATGGAGCAGAGTGTGAGTTGGAGCTGGAGCCCAGAGGTCTGGTTGACAGTGCACCCCCTCATACCCCTTTATTCATCCCACACCTCACCAGGGAGACCTCGCTGGGCAACCAGAAAAATCTGCATGGGAGAGAGCAGTTTGTACGACTGTGTGACTACCTTTCTGTGACTCAGTGCTCCTTCTTATGGGCCTCACAAGCCAGTCTCTCCTTGTATTTTAGTTGGTGGCATCAGGCGAGTCCCTGCCTTTCAGGACCTTGTGAAATCTGTATCTAGGCAGAGGAGGCGGATTCAAATGTTGTCTGGATTGCAATTCAAATGGCAGCACCCCCTCTTTGCAGAATGCTGGATTCGAGCTATGCATCCAAGCCTCAGAGGAATTGAACTTACAGTAGGAACTACCAGAGAATGGACTTTGGCCAGTTAGAGGAGCCACAGTGGAAGTTACACTAAGGGGACAAGGTAAAGGAAAGGGATCTGTGGGTGTTCGTCATCTAGTCAGAGTGCCAGGGGTGTAAGGACTCCGATATCTGCACCAGGTTGCACACTGAGGGTCTGGATTCCGTGAGAGACCCCAGCACACTGGAACATCTGGATTCAGTATCTGCGGCTCCAGAGGCCTCCGCATCACCAGTGCCATGGCCGGCCGGCCGGCCCTCTCCGGCTCCGCTCCATCTGTGTGCTCTGTCAGAGATAATGAAATCAGACAGGCCCCCGGAGACTTCTCTTCTCTCCTCACAAATTTTTAATAAAACTCTTTGAACAACAGAGCTGGGCATCTCTGAAGCCTGAAATTAAAGCGATAAGATGGAAGATTACTCACTTGTCAGTGGTGTGCACCAAACTGCATCACCCATACAAATTCCAGGGAGTGTTTCTAAATCTGCCAGCAACGTGCGGCTCCCCATCTGGAGGCCTTTCTCTCTTATTTCAGAGGAAGGAGGCGCAGCATCAAGGAAGGGAAAAGACCCACTTCGTTCCCTTGAACAACATGGGCATCAAGCCCCGAACTGAGTTTCCAGGGAGTCCTTTTTGGAGATTTGCCTTTGAATTAGCAAGTGGCCCCATTTCAGGGTTTCTGAGACAAAATGTAACTCCAGTTGTTCGTTGGGGTCACCCCCACTCATTCATCTGGATTCCCAGCTCCATCCCATTGGCCTCCATGGCCACCCTCCACCTGGCCCTGCTGAGAGATCAGGCCACACCTGGCTGCATGGAGCTCCAAGGCCAGGCGTCAAGGCCAACCACAGACCAACACGTATGTCCCTCTCCGTGTAATGACAGGTAGTGTTAGTGCCGTGAGGAAAACTCACTTGCATCGTGGGGCAGAGGATATGGAGGACCAGGGGCACTCAGGAAGGGCTTCTGAGGTGAGTTGTAAATTAAATATCTCTGTAGCCTGGCCCCTTCCCAAGGCAAAGCTCTTGGCATTACTCCTACAAGCAACATTGTTCAGTTTCCTATAAAAGAAGCTTTATTTAGGCTTCCCTGAGGTTTAAGAAAGAATCAGTAGTAGTTCTTTCCCTCCTTCCCCCGGCCCCTGTTTCCTTTCCCCATTACCTTCCTCTCCTGTTTCTATTGCCTGTCTTTTATCTTGCCTACCGACTCACAGCCAGAAAGAAAATCAAATGATCAAATGTTTCCATTCCTTTATAAACTGGAGGCTATTTCTAGAGTCATAAGCTCTCAACACCAATAGCAAAGAGAGCTGCAGAGATTCACTGCTACCCCTCACCTTCCTGCGGGGTCCCCCACAATGTAAATGTGCTGGTGGCTCTGACCCATGTAACATCCATATGAAAACCACAGGCCTCCTGCTGCAAATGCCTAAAGAAAACAATGAGCTGCCACTCTGGGCGCTGTACGCATGTCACGTTGTTTCCCCATGAAGGCAGTAACACTAAGTGAGATACCAGTGGTGTGACACGGCCATCTGCCTCAGAATAGAATTGTAGTGTTTTCCATGAACATGTCTTCAGGACTGGCTGGCCAGTGTCCTGGCAGGAAACACAGTTCCACTCAAATGGTTTAAGTGATGAGGATGCAATGAAGGGGCTATGGTGAGAGGTGTGGGTGCTGGACGGGAGCAAACAGAAGCATCCAGAGATTAGCAGGAGCAAAAAGCCATTAGCACCTCCAGGGCTGGAAGGCCAGGGGCAGGGGATTTGTTTGCAGAGCCCTCTGAGAGTTGGAGCCCTGCTGGCAGGGACTTGTCAGAACTCCGCAGCCTGCCAGAGATGAGGGGAGCTAGAGGGACCAGCAGAGGAGTCCCCGGACAGCAATCTCTCCTCTCACTCTCCAGGCTCACCCAGCCGTCCCAGAGCATGGACAGTTGGCCCCTCGCACACAGAACAGGACAGGGAAAGGTACAGAAAGGAGTCTGAGGATGGCAATTGCAGGACCCAAGGCACAGGGACCATTCCTTACATTCACCTGCTCCTCAGGGGCTTTGTCCATAGGCCGGTTCACAGTGGCTACTACAACAACTTCTTCCTCTTTCCTCCCTTCAGTTGTAACAGTTGAATACTGAGCCAAGTCACACTTGGTAGCTGGTCTCCCCAATCCAAGTGCCAAAGTGACTTAATTCAATCCCTGCTTTTAATCGAACCCATTTTCAGCAATCGAACCAAGTGGCAATGAGGTCTGACCCTGTATGCTCTGGCTCTACTTCCTCCCTGCCCACGTCCTTTTCTTTTTCTTTTGGCACTTTTAGATAAAAGGTCATTTCAAAAGAATTTAATTATTTCCTTTCAAAGTAAACGCAGAAGAATGTCCTCTTCTAGATGATTTTTAGGGCCTGTCTCTAATTTCCTTATTTCTCCCTCATATTTTCTTTCATAAAGAAATTTAGGGCTTGAAAGTCACCTTCAGGGCATTTTCCTGCAGTGGGAGCTATGAGGATGAAAGTGCAGCTAACTGGGGGCCCTGGTCCCAGCCGGGTTCTTGCTGAAGCCTTTTCAATGACTGTGTTTTCTGGCTCTGGCTACAATGATTTCATGGGTTACATTGCAGCCCATAGCAGTTTCTTTCCTAGCTGAAATAGTTTCCTTGGCCTTGGCAGAGAGGTTTTTAGTGCGTGTGTGCGCGCTTTTTAAAAGAACTTTGCCAAAGGCACACATTCACACAAACCTACCCAATAAATCTGTGTTTAGAAAGTACAATGCAATGCGAATATTTATTGTGAAAAAAAGGCCGTTGCCTACATCTTCGCCCACTTTGAAGAAACAGAATCCCACTGCTGCCTAGAGAGAACCACTTCCTCTGTTGTGTTCCATGTGTGCACAGAGAAAAAAACACCTTTAAGCTGATATTGATTTCAGGGCTTTACCAACCCAGAGTCCTGCTAAGGGCATGTCAGCTCATCATAAGCAGAATAGCATCACTAATTAGACGTGGGATTCAGGATTCTGTTAATCAGACGGCCCTTCCTAAGTATCCCCAATGAGCCCTCTTTGAAGCCTGAGACTAAGGAAGGCATGTGTGAAAAACACTCTTCAATATTAAATGATGTTTTTTTCGAGACCCAGGAGGCCTTGCTGTGGCATGGGATTATGTCACTTCTATTTGTAGCTCCAGAAAGTGGTCAACCTTGAAGAAAGGATCTCCACAAAAATATAGCTTCAGCCCATTTCCTATTAAATATAATTGACCTCCATTCCTTTTACCCCTCCCCCTCCCCAAGGTCATCAGTCATCAGGTAAGAATCCAGTATAGCTATTTTCATTTGAGTGCCAATGAGCTACCGTGTCAGAATAGGGGGAAAAAATGCCACCAATTGTAGCCAAAAGCAGAGGGAAGAGGATGCACCTGAAGCCCAGCTATCAAAATCATTGTATTCTGTATGTGCTGTTCTATTACAACAGTCTGTCAAGGCCTGATGTCTGACACAGCACAATCGACTTTTCGTCCTTGTCTGGCTTTCTCTGTGCAAACCTAGCCCATAGAGTATGGTAATCAAGGTAAGGTCATAGTCCTCTATCATCTAGGTTGGCAGCAGGAGCTATTGACTTTCTTGGATATAGTCAGGGAGGAAGGTTCGGCTGGTTCCTGACCCAGAAGTGAAAGAAAAGAGCATTCCTACCTGGCATATTCTGGGATGAGCATCAACTCAGGTCCCTGGTGATGCAGAATTTTCAAACTTAAAGAAGCTGAGGTGTGAGAGCCCCTTGAGCTGCTGAGATAAGGTGCAGGCACCTGGCGTGTATCTGGAGATCTCATCGTTATCTCCTAGATGATAAAGCTGTAGTTACTGTTAGAGCTCTGTTTAGAAATTGTTGACATTTAACCTGGAGATCAGACCATGTTCTTTCCCTGCTAACATTCCTTGCATACTTTTCTATTTAAATTGGGATAAAAGTCTCAACTTCTCCATGGCTTATTCTGATCCCTCCCTATCCACCAATCTCATTTCTCTTCTCTCTCCCCCTATTTTATGAGGCTCAAACTTTGTGCCTCAACCACCTTAAACTCTTTCTTCAACCAGCAACTTTGTACTTCTCAGCCTGTCTTCACTCAAGATGCCCTCTTCTCAGAGGCCTTTCTCCTTGGGCCATGCCTCCAAAACAGCACCCTCTTGCTGTTCCTCTCACTCACGCTCTCCCCTACTAATTTCCTTCAGTGTTATAATGACAATCAGTTTTGTTTTGTTTTGTTTTGGTCTGTTTCCTCCACGATAAGTTCCAAAGGGTAGGAACTTGATTTTGGTCCCCACAGTACCTCCTTCAGCAAGAATAAAGAAGGACATGTAGCAAGCCTCAAAATATAATTCTTGAACGAAGGGAATTCTATTGGTTAATATCAATTTCGCATGTAATTCATTTGTGAGTATGAGCATGTTTAAGTACATCTTTTCTTAGAGCCCAAGACTGCTGAGATGCAAAGCATCAAAGCAGTAGTAACATTTGCTTAAAGCATCTCCCCCAACCCGGGGTGGGTGGGACAGGAAGGCTGACGTTAAACTGTGGCTTTGAGTTTGTGAATTCGTAAAGTTAACTGTGACCACTCAAATAAGGACTCAAAGGAATTATCAACCTTCCTCCTTTTACTTCTTTAACATTTGGGTTGCAAATATGGGCAGTGATAAAAGTTCTAAAAAAGATTTTTAATCTGTTTTATTGAAAATTAAGTCATGCTTTTTAAACTTTCATATTATTTATTTTCTGTCCATTGGGCATCATTTATTCCTTTTGTAATAGAGCCTATCAATATTTCACTTGGTGCAACATGAGATCTTATATCTTATTTTTAATGCTTTTCTTCTACGTTTCCTGACACTTTTCGGAGTCTCTAGAAGGTCCACATTGCCAAGGAAAATTGGGATTGTTGTATTAAAAAACCATAAGAGTAATAAAGAGTTAATTGCAACTTTTATTTGTTTTTTGCCTCTCAAACAGCCTAAATTGGTTCTTGTATCTGGAAACAGTTATTAATAGGGTTTTATAGGAATCAAAAGCTAAGGTTCTAAGGGCACAGAGCAGCTCACTTATGAGTTTATGCAGCAACAAAGCTTGAAAAAAAAACACCAGGGTGGGTGCTGAGGACAGTGAGGACAGCAGATCTTGCTCACCTGTACCTTCCAGGAGAGTACAGAGAGATTTAGGGAGCTGTGGTTTGAGATGGCCACACTTGGGGCTCCAGAGCAGTGGTTCTCAACCTGTTCTCAACCCATAGGTTGAGAACAGCTAGCAGGGTCATCTAAGACAATCAGAAAACACAGATATTTACATTGTGATTCATAACAGTAGCAAAATTACAGTTATGAGTTAGCAATGAAAATAATTTTATGGTTGGGGGTCACCACAACATGAGGGTCGTGGCATTAGAAAGGTTGAGAACCACTGCTCCAGAGGGAAAGGAGAGAGTGTAGAGGTGGCAGAGGATAGCCATTGCTTGAGAACCCAGAAATAGCCAAGCTGAAGCTATGGGTGGCCTTCTCTCTTTATGCATTACCCAGGCAAGATGCCCGTGTCAACAGAGGTATCCTCTGTGTCACCAGAGGTCCCACCTGTGCCAGGAGGGGGACTATCCTGCACAGCTGCCTGGAGCTCTGCCCTCAGTCTCTTCTGTAGACTAAGACTTTGCAGAGAGCCCATCAAACTATCCCACTTGAAAGCCACCCTAGACACATGGGAGGGGGTGTCTTTGCATCTCAGGGAGTCTAGTGACAGGGGGAGCAGACAATATGTGAGTGGGGCTCACATGTGCACAAGCAGACTTCCCCAGGAGGAAGATGATGTCCAGCAGAGTTTTAACCATGCCTTTTGTCACAGATAAGCCCAACTGACATCTCACTTCTAATGCAGAGACCTCCTATAATGTACTTCTCGGGGGACTCTGGCCTTGACAGAATAAAATGTGAAGAGCAGTTTGCATAATGTAGGTTTCCAAAAGGGAAACCTGCACACACGGTTGGCCAGCGACTGCCCTGTCATCACAGCAGAACAGGGAGCAGTGGGGCGGCCCACAGCCCGGATGTCTATGTTTAACCCTTACCGGAATAAGCACTTCATACTGTACAAGAATCCCTCCCCTCCCCAGCCTCCTGTAGACTGAGAGCCCATCTACCAAATTCTGGAAGCAACAGACAGCATGCCGTAGGTGGCTTAAAATTGAACTAGGTTTTATGACACATCATCCCCTCTCCAAAAGAAACCTGCAGTCCTACTAGCCCTGCTAGTGGGAAGCTGCTACAGAGCTTTTCTTTTCTTTTTTTTCCCAAAGAAAAGGGGAGAGATACTTTTTGTATTTCACCCTAACACTCAGCAGGTTAGGAGGGGTGCTCATTGTCTAGTCACTGGCTAGCTCTTCTGCTCTATTTCTGCAAGGGCCACAGTCCTTGGCTCTCGATAGACACTCTGAAACACTGAATGGCCCAGCCTGGAAGGGTGGGGTCCCCAGCAGGCAGGGAAGAATGTGGAGTGGCCCGGGAACCACCCTCTGCAGTCTGCTCATTGCTTGGGTCTGTGGTAAAAAGCCGGCAGCTGCAGCAATAGAGCAGACAACACAGCTGTAGGGAGGAGTGGCACGCACCTGTCAGTCCCTCTACTGTCCTCTTTTCTACTGTCCTTTTCCCCTCCTCAGGATGTTTTCCCTTTTATTTTTATCTCCTGTTTCATTTCAGTGACCCATGGGCTTCCGGAGATCATTTTGCCCTGATCCTTGACCTAATGCTTATTGTCCACAAACACTGCTTTTTGGAAGGGGAGCTGGATCCTGGCTTGCAGCTCATGTTGACTTGATCTGTGATTATCCCCCACCAGAGGATCTGCAGTGATCAGTGGTCAATCTAGCTCCCATTCTGCCACCCATGAAAGGTTTTACCCCAGGGGCCTGGAGCACAGTGCTGGTCTCCTCTGTGCTCTGTGCTCACAGGCTGGTAAGTCCCTGGATTCATCATGTTAGGAGTGTGTGAAGTGAAGATTCACCTCTGGGGTGCACAGCCTGACTCTCCTGTCAGTCTGAAAAGCAGGCGCTGTATTTAACAATAGGCACTTGGGCTTCATTGCAGCCTCGTATGGGAGTGGGTTGCTGGAATACTGATGTGTGGGAGTCTCCACCAATCCCCAGGGTACTGAAGGCCAAGGCCCTGGGAGAGAGCTGGGCTCTTCCCTGCTCCACCTCCTCCTGACTGTCTGCATGGCAGCCTTTGCCAGTCTGGAAGAATATTTCAACCCCTTTCATCTCGGCTGCCTTTATAGCATGGAGGGAAGGGATCGTAATTGCTGAATGAACCATCACTCAAAATGTTGTGAACAGTGATTTTCCTCCCTTCAGCCCTCACCTCTTCTCCCACATCAGATTAACTAACCACTAATACGATGAGTGGAATAGTTTATTGCCTCATGACTTCTCTACTTAGGAAATAAATAAAAGGCATCTCCTGCTGGGTTTTGCAGGAAATGTATTGTTGGTACTAAAAGGATTTTATGTTACACTACAAAACCCCTTGGGTCTAAAAAATATGTCTTTCTTTATAAAATATAATTGTATAAGTAGAACATAATCATTATGCATGAATTGATTTCTTATAAATTCAGAAAAATTTACATAATAAGTAAAGTTCTATGGGAATAGAGATTAATAAAATTGTAGATAAAATTAATTCATTTGATGATATGGAAGTAAGTGCCTGTTCAACTGACTTATGGTAGCTCCAAATTAAGGGTAGTTTTTTTTATCCAGAAAATCAGTTCCAGGGGCAACTATCTGTCTCTGTCTTTCTTTCTCCCTGCCCACCACTCTCCCCTCACTTTCCTTCTCTCTCTCTTCTTTCTCTTCTTCTTTCTGCTAAATTTGTCCTTTCACATGCACAAGACCTTAGGTTAAACAGATTGGTTGTTTCTAAATGTGAGGCTTTGGAAACATTAGAATATGGAATCTCTTTATTTCCACATATTTGCATCTATTACAAACCCACTAATGTCCTCAGATTATTTTGTAGTTGGGTGGAGAATTCTTCTATAGTCAAAATATTGTACAGGGTTGAAGTTTCTCATTGGCAAATTCATTGGAATAAAGCATCAAACCCACAGCGTTTTTAACCACCATCCAACTGCAGCTGGAATGCTTTCTCCCCATAGCTCCAGCTGGATGAAATAATTGGGCCATTTCTATGGCTTTGGTTAACACTAACAAATTGTAATATAATCTAATGTGTGTGATTTGCTTAGAACTGACAACAATCTAGTACATGGGAGATCTTTTGGATACTGCCGAAGGATATCTGGGAAATCCTTCGAGGTAAAGAATTTAACTGGGTCAACACACTCTTTTGTGTGCAGTCACAAAACTGATCATTGCTGTTTGTCAAAAGTGTGCACAGAAAATCTAAAATATACCTTACGGCCAGATATGGAAGAGAGGTTTAATCATGACACGTCAATGCAGACCAGAGGCGCATAGAAAAGCTGGGGTGGGGCAGATATTGGGGATATTGTACATACTGGGGAGTCCATAGAGGAGGAAAAGAAGACTGAGACTCCTGTACTGACAGTGAGAGACTGAATCCCAGGAAACGGCTGGAGTCAGAAGGCCCCACCAGAGGTGAAGGTGCTTGCAGAGGTGCACAGGTGGAGGGTGCAATGGGGAACCTCCTGGAGGCAGTGGTTAGAGGTCAGCTCATCAGGGACCTGAGACCAGCCCCTAGGAGACCAAACATCTTGGGGAGAGGTGGTAGTTTAGAAGGGGTGGGGAGTAGAGGGAGGAGAATGTAAGACAGAAATACATTTAATCTATATATAGAAAAGCTGAAGTGACTGGCTGATCAGCCATCCATTTGACCATCTGACCAGTAGCTATGATGCACACTGACCACCAGGGGCAGACGCTCAATGCAGGAGCTGCAGAGCTGTAGTGACGTGGCAGCTGCAGTTCTTGGGGTGACACACCTGTAACCAGACAGGAGGAAGCCCAATTCTGGGGGGTGTTACCCGAGAATCACCCTCTCACAATCCAGGATCCATCAGGTGATGTCAGAGAGCTGTTTTAGCCTGATCCTCACAGGCCAGGCGGAGGGATCCCGGTGGTAATGTGTATGAATCAATGTACCAGGGCCTCTAGTGAGAAAATAAAATAGTTAATGTTTTAAGACAAGGGTTCAGTCATAGGCAAATCAGCAAGAATTGAGCTTTCAGATAATTGCAATTCATAATAATGATTATGATAACTAATGTTTATTACCCATGTGTGCCAAGCTCTGAAAATATTAAGCTAACCACATTGCATGAACTGCCTCATCTAATTTTGATAGTAATCCCATGAAGGTGATTCTCTTACTTTTATCAATAAACATATGAGAAAACTGAGGCACAAAGAAGTACTTGATTAATAAGTGATGAAACCGAGATTCAAATTTAGATCTCTTTGACTAGAACTACCAGCTACTTCACCATACCAATTTTCCAAATGCTTCAGATCTTGAAACAAGGTCGAAGCTCTGTTCCTAGGATTGTTATTTTTCTCTCTACAAATTGGATCTGATGCTGTTATTTATTAAACAAAGTGCTTATCATAGACATGCAAGGCAATGAGCTAAGTGGTGGACCTATAGAGATCATTTTGACAGAATCCCTCAAGGAGTATTGTGCTAGACAAATACATAACTCACAGCACAATGTGGTAAGGCTTATAGAACCAGATATTAAGTGCTGATGAGAAGCTAAGGATGAAGGGAACCAGAGAAAGCTTGAAGAGGTGATATTTGAGGAGCCCTGAGGGAACAATAACAACTCCCTGGGTGGACAAGGCAAGGAGTCACCAGCAGCCTGGCATAGGTTGAGTGGTAGGAAATGAACCACAGTATAGGCCATAAATAAAAGGCCTTCCACTCCTGAGAAAGGAGGTTAAGGTCCATTGAATTTGAAACTAGAGCTCCTAAAATTTCCTTGTACTGTGATCAGGACTGATCTCAGGGATGATTCTGCAGGACAGTGCTAGAAATGAGAGCTTGGGATTAAAGAGAGAGCCTGAGATAAGCAACTAGCATATCCTAATAAGATCCAAATAAACGGGATGCAAGCCGAAGAATTTGTCCTGCAAGATCATAACTGTCTTTTGAAATAAACAGATAGATAAGCCATCCATCCTCCTTTTGTCCTGCAACACCCTTAGCCCATTAGTCTGAGTTTCTAATGAAAACTGTCTCAGTACTCATGAAGATTTCCAATTTCCTTTCACTCTGCACGAAGCTGATTAAATTAAGCACTATTGACACCAGGCTCTCAAAATAGAAACTCATTTAAAGGGATCAGCAGTCAGAATAACACATAATGTCACCTTTCTGCCACCTTCCCTTGGTTCTAGAGATAGACTATTTTTCATGGGTGAAGCTCTGTAGACTTGAAAGTTTCCCTGGTGAACCTAACTCTACACCATCTTGTAGTTACTTGTGGAAGAGAATCAGAACCAGACTGACTGCTTTGACTTTAAATTCTGGATAAAGACCTTAAATGGGCACTTGACAATGGCAAGGAATCCCACTGCACGTTTACCTGATTTTTAAGGGTATTTTATGTGTACAATTCTATAATACATCATCTTTATAGAATTGTATATCTGAAACATACATAATTTTATTAACCAATGTCAACCTAATAAATTCAATAAAAATGTTTAAAAAGATTATTTCTTTATTGCCCTCTTCTCAACAAAGAATGTCATCTTATTATCATTAAACAAATAGAAGCCCTCAGAGTGGACCAACTAATCTTCCTGCCAATCTGTGCCCATCAGGGGTCAATTCCTGCCTTTGTGATCTGTGTTCCATGTTCTTTTGCCTCCTTAAGGATTTCACCTCTCACATTACCTCCTCTCTCATCTATACCATCAGTTTCTTCTTTACCTGATCAGACCATTAATGTACAAGCATACTCTAATGTCTTCTACCTTTAAAAATATCTTATATTTCTCAATTCCACTTTTCCCTCCAAATATGGCAGCATTTCTGAGCCATATTTTACACAAAGACTTCTGGAACAAGTTGTCTAAATCTGGAATCTTCATTTTCTCACCTCTTATTTCTTCTTGGCTTTTCCTTATTGTCACTCCACTAAAACTGCTCTTCAGTCTGTTCTGTACCTGTATGGTGAAGCTAAAAGGGCTTGGAGAAAAACACACAACCATGCTGAATGACTTCACTTTAAATTTGTAGTTACTGACAATAGTGGGTCATTAATGCTGCCCCACCGTTAGACTACATTCCTCTAGATTACCCACAACTCCCAGTCTCAAGTATTTTATCATTTTTCTCCTCTCCTTGGACCTTCAACACCTTCTCATTCTCATTCTGGTAGATAATCCTGCTTTCTACTTTACTTTCCAGCTTTTCAGAAAATTGTTAGTCCGAAGGCAGCTTCCACATTGCACATAGCAGCATCGACCCATTGTGTCCTATTTCTGTCTTGTTAACTCTAAGCTCCATGACACTAAGGTCCACCTCTCCACTTGTGCTATAGATTCCACCTCCCTCACCTTTTCATTGTCTCAGCAATTCTGCCCTGTCCTCTTGCAACATCAATGTTTTCCTCTCTACTTGATTATCCCCAGCAGCCTACAAATATGCATCACTTTTTCTGTAAAACACAAGGGCAATACAGCAACAACTAAAACTTCTCCTGGCCCAATTTCTCCAGTTACTACTTCTTTCCCTTCTCCTTTTATAGCAATGTTATTGGAGGGAGTAGGCTGCACTTGACGTCTCTTGTTTTACTTGTCCCATTCCCTATAGGATCCACTGCAGTCAGACTTTCACTCCAGGCTCCTTGAAAACTATTTTTTTTTAAATATTTTTTATTGATTTTTTTACAGAGAGGAAAGGAGAGGGATAGAGAGTTAGAAACATCTATGAGAGGGAGACATTGATTAGCTGCCTCTTGCATGCCCCCTACTGGGGATGTGCCCGCAACCAAGGTACATGCCCTTGACCCGAATCGAACCTGGGACCTTTCAGTCCACAGATCGATGCTCTATCCACTGAGCCAAACCGGTTTCGGCATCCTTGAAAACTATTTTTAAGGAGACCAATGTCTCTCTATGGTTAAATCAAAAGGTCTATATGCTCTTGTTTGACCTCTCAATAGTGATTGTTCATGTTCTGCCCCTGGGAACCCTTTCTTCACCTGGAAGGCAGAATTTCACACTTGTCTAGTTTTCCACCTACCTCTCTGGCAGCTGCTGTCTGACTCTTTTTGTTATTCTTGTTCATTGCCCTCAACCTCAGACATTGGAGATCAGCAGTCAGTGTGAAACTTGTCCTTTTTCTTTTTTAATATATTTTTATTGATTTTTTACAGAGAGGAAGGGAAAGGGATAGAGAGTTAGAAATATTGATGTGAGAGAGACATCCATCAGCTACCTCCTGCATGCCCCCTACTGGGAATGTGCCCGCAACCAAGGTACATGCCCTTGACCCAAATTGAACCTGGGACCTTTCAGTCCGCAGGCTGACGCTCTATCCACTTAGCCAAACCAGTCTCGGCTGTCCTTTCACTCTTGGTGGTCTCACCTAGTCTCATGACCTTAAATTTCATACATGTGCTCCGATGACTTCCACTTTCATATCTTACCTTGTTTCTTCATTGAACTCCCAATTCATTTGTGCCTTAATGACTGTTCAACTTCCCCAGGAGGATATTTAATAAGCACTTCAAGCTGAATACATCCAAAATTGAAATTTTCATTTTCTCCTCCCAAACCTGCTTCTCCTGTAGCCTTTCTCATATCAATTAATGACAACTTCATTCTTCAGTTTTTTTAGACCTTACACCTTGAAGTCATCTTTGACTTCTTTTTCTCTCGCACATCTCACATGCACTTCAACAAACCCTGTAATATTTCTAGAGTCCACAGTTAATAACCTGGCCAAGCCATCATTGACTAGGTTATGCAATAGCTTCCAAACTGGTCTCTACTTCTTTGTTTACTTCCTCCACTTCTGTTCTTGCTTTCATATAGTCTACTGTCAACACAGCAGCCAGAGTGACCCACTTAAAACCCAGGTCAGGAAAGTCCTCTGCTTAAAACTTTCCAACATCTTTTCAGCTGATTCAAAATGAAAGTCAAAGTTCATGCTATACATACCAGACTCTACCTATCTGATTCAATTCCTTTCTGCCATCTCTTGATACTTTTCTTCCTTCTTCCACTGGCCATTCTGGCCTCCTTGCTATATTTTTTTTTTTTTACTCACATGCCAGGCACATGCATTCTCACCTCAGGGCCTTTTAAATGATCTTTTCCTCTGCCCAGAAAAGTTTCCTTAGATATCTGCATGGCTCCCCACCTCCACCCTGTGATACCCCCTCCCTCACACACATACCACTTGTCTTACTGAAATGTTGTCTTTCTGTTTAGGTCTTCTCTGACATGCCTGTCTCAAATTGCCTCCCCCACTCTCATCTCCCAACACTTGTTTCTCCTATCTCAGCTTTATCTTTATTCACCTTAGCACTTACCACTATTTTATGTACTATATATTTTATGTATTTATCTTATGATCTGTTTCTCTCATTGGAAGGTAAGGTCCAAAGGTCAGGGATTTTAAAAAATATTTTATTTGCCACCACATTTTCCATAACTAAAGTAGTGCCTGGCTCCAGATGGATATTTGCTCAAGTGTTATCAGGTTAAGTGAGATACAAACAGAGATGATCTAAAACCTTTTAGTTGCTTGGGTATAGGCACTGAATACACAGAGGGTTGAACTTAATCAGGGTTTGATTGAACCCAGCAACCACTTCATTCCCCCAAGTTCCCACTTGCTTTTGAACAAGCCTTTGGAAAAAAATAACATTTTTGTGTCTCA
>PVJN01032193.1:0-24317 GCA_004026805.1 Lasiurus borealis | reverse complement strand
GGGAAGGAGGAATGGAAGGGAGAGAAGGGAGGAGGGAGGGAGGGAGAGGGGCCATAGGAGGTTCAAAGGGAGGGAGAGAAAGAAAGCAGGAAAGACAAGGATGCTAAAATGGGTGAGGCCAGAAAAATAATTAAATAAAAAAGAAGAAATAGAATGTGAGGGTGAGAGGAGTTTAAAAGGAAGAATTAGTAAGAAAATTAAGTGCAAGGCGATTTTTTTTTTTTTAAATGTAGTCAAATGTCCCCTGAGGGTTCCCAGACTGGGAAAGGGCTCAGGCTTGGCTGAGGGCTCCCCACCCCCTGACCCCATGCATGACTTTTATGCACCAGGCCTCTAGTAATTGTATAATACATAGAACCTTTCATTGGTGGGATATTTTGGAAGTTCATCTGCATTGTAGAATCTACCAGTACTTCATTCACGTCTGTGGAAATAATATTTTATTTTATGTAAATAAAACTATTTATCTATTCATCTGTTGAAAGACATTTGGGCTATTTCCACCTGTTAGTTATTGTGAATATTTTGCTGTTAACATGTGTATGCATATATTTGTTTGAATGCCTGTTTTCAAAATTCTTTTTGGTGTATGTAAAAAATTAGAGGGTCATATGGTAATTTTTTATTTTTTTTTGAGGAACCATCAACTGTTTACATACAGCAATACATAAGGGTTTCACTTCCTCCAGGTTCTCACAACATTTTTTTTTTGTGTGTGTGTGTTTTTTTAATTTATTGTGTGACTCCTTTGGTGATGTTTTAAATACCCACATTGAGTATAAAATTAAAATGGTCCCTCACAGTAGTTTTGATTTGTATTTCCCTAATGACTAATGACGTTGATCATCTTTTCATGTGTTTATTAGCCATTTTTATATCTTCGGAGACATGTCTACTAAGATTTGTATCCTTAAGCTCCATGAAATGGAAAGTGAACTTTTAGAATTCAGTTTTCTCAGCCATAATTTTCAAATGCCTATTCTATGTCTTTATTGTAAAAGCAAAAATGGCTGTCAGTATTTTTATTTTCCAGGATCTTTTCCTTCAGTTCAGAACATGTAGTCAAAATGCCTCAGAAACACACATCGGGAAAGCTGACTGGGCCACCCACGGCAAAGCACCCAGCTCAGTCTGTTGATGCCAGTCAGGAAAATGCGTGCCCTGAGAAAGATCTCACCCTTCATGCCCCTGTGGTGAAATGGACATGTAATTAAAGGAATTTGACTCAGAAGTGAATGGTAACAGCAGCTGAGTTACAACTAATGTGGCATGAAATCTAGCAAACTGTCTATTCTTCTCCTTGAATAGTACTTGCCCTAAGGCATGTCTGATTTCACAGTCAGAGCCGAACATTGGAAAAAATCTCAGCTCAAATAAACATCCACATGTCCCTAGAAAGTCAATACCGACTAGATATATGAAGTTCCCCTGCCATTAATAAATTATATGAAACATGCATTAAATCACATTGTGGATCCAAAATGTCTATTAATATATCAGTTTCTAATGTCTCAAACTGCATTTCTATTATCTAAATACATTCTGGTTCCTGAGTTGAGTTAAATCACTCTTGTAGGAAAACAATCCTGTTTGTTTTTGAAAATTACCTTTGTATATTTTTCTTTATTATAAATTATAGTGATACTTAAAGCCAGATAGCATAGCAGGTTTCAGAATTTCATGACATCCATTTATTCCTTTTCTTCAAAAATATTTTAAAATGTCTTGCAGGATTAGGCACCATACTAGGCATTAAAGATTTAAAATAAATGTAACACAACCCTGTCCCTTAGAAAGATCGCAGTCCAATCAAATCACAAGTAAATACACAGATTTGACATGCCGTAGTAAGAGCTAAGATCATGATGAACTCAAGTTGCTATAAGATAAGAATAAGAATAACCCCCATTGGACTCATGAAAGTTTTTCCAAAGAAAAGGGAACTTGAGCTAAAATCTCACAGAAGAGGTAAAGCAGGGAAGTGAAACTGAATTTTTTTAATGAATACTATCTCTTTGTTGCACCAAGAATGTCTGGCATGCTTTCTCTCATCAGCTACCACAACAATGCAGATCCTTTTATCACAGCTCTTTTCCTCTGCCTTGAGACTCCCACTGATGCCGACATTCTCACCTAGAACATTCAGGTTGATAAAACATCTCAAGTCACAGTTGCTTTGGTTACTAAAATGCATTAATTATTGAGTGGAAGCATCAAGAACACATAGACAGTCACCAAAGTTAACACACATATTTTAAAAAGTAATTAGTGTTTGGGCACTGACAACATTACTAATGGATATAAAATTAAGGTTAGCCGAGACTGGCTTGGCTCAGTGGATAGAGTGTTGGCTTGTGGACTGAAAGGTCCCAGGTTCGATTCTGGTTGGGGGCATATACCTTGGTTGCTTGCCATCTCCAGTGTGGGGTGTGCAGGAGGTGGCTGATCGATGTTTCTCTCTCATCAATGTTTCTGACTTTCTATCTCTCTCCCTTCCTCTCTGTAAAAAATCAATAAAATATTTTTTTTTTTTAAAAAGAAGTGCCCTTATTCTTTAAAAAAAAAAAATTAAAGTTAACTATAGACTCCTAAAGCAGCCCAATGTTACTATAAAATTTATCATCCAGAGCAATTTCTTAGGAATAAAGCAAGTCAGTATTAGCACAAAAAATTATTTGGTTCTAATCTTAAAACAATTTGATTGAAATAAAAATAGAAAATTGTTAGATATATAAACATTATTTTTAAACCATTTATTGCTATTGCTAATCCTCACCTGAGGACATTTTTCCATTGACCTTTTAGAGAGAGTGGAAGAAAGAGGGAAAGACAGAGAAAAACATCATGTGAGAGAAACACTTGGATTGATTGTCTCCTGCACAGGCCAACCAGGGCCCTGGGCCTGGGTGAAGCCTGTAACCAAGGTATGCGCCCTTGACCAGAATCTAACCCCAGTTCTTTTGATCTGCAGGCCAGTGCTCTATCCACTGAACCATATGGTTTAGCTAGAGCTAAATCATGTATTTTTTTAAAGAACATTGCTATTACCTTCTACCCTGAATTTGATATCTATTGTGTCTAATATAATTTTAAAATGGCTTTTTTCTAAATATTATTTTCTGGACATTAATTGACCCCTGTTTAATCAATAATAATGATATAATCACACATCTTCTACTCTGTGGGAAAGCATTTCTTATCAGATGTGCTTTTGCCTGCTTAAAGATGCAAACACTAGCAACTCTGCTTCATTCATATATTGCAAAATCTAATTGTAATTATTAGCTGCCTTCATAGTAAATAAAATTTTCTATATCGTCATTTTTAAAGGAAACATTGAGTAATTAATAGTTATAAGTGAACTTGAGACAATCATGTATACTTACATTTGTCTTACCTCATATTAATGTCATAAATGTATAGCTACTACTCTCCCTGCAGTACTTTCAGCTCTGATATTTGTTATTTATTCAATGGAAGACATCAGAGGTTTTTCCAGTTATTATCAGAGTATTCCATGTAGAAAATTCAGAGTTGGAAAAGATATCTTCCTTGGATTTATATCTCGATTACAGAAAGAAATCTTAAGTTTAATAAAAAGACAAATAATCTTATTTAAAAAGGACAAAGAATCTAAATAGAAATTTATCCAAAGAAGACATACAAATGCCCAATAGAACATGAAGAGATGCTGAACATTATTGGCCATCAGAGAAATGCAAATCAAAACCACAGTGAGATGCCTCTTCATACCCACTGAGATGGTTATTATCAAAAGGAGAGAAAATAAAAGTGCTGGCAAGAATGTGGAGAAATTGTAAACCAATTACACTGCTAGCAGTTGTAAAAAATGATGCCACCACTCTAGAAAACAGTCTGATCACTCTTTCAAAGCTTAGACATAAAGTCACCATGAGACTCAGCAATATCGCTCCTAAGTATATTCCAAAGAAGAATAAAAAAATATATATCCATTTAAAAACTTGTACATTAATGTTTATAGAATTATTATTGATAATATACAAACAATATTGGCCACTAATTTGTCTTGTGGAAATAGGACAAATACTCATTAACTGAGAATAAGTAAACAAAAATATGGTATATTCATACAATGAAATAGTATTCACCACTAACAAGATATGAAATACTGATACACACTAAAATATGAACAAACTTGAAAGCTATGCTAATGACAGAAGCCAGTACAGAAGATTATATAATGTGGAATTCCATTTAGATGAAATTTCCTGAATAGGGAAGTAATTAGACACAAATAGTGATTGCCCAGGACTTGGGAAGGGAGACTTGGGGATAAAGTGGGAAATGACTTTGAACGGTTATAAGATTTATTTTTCTGGTGGTGGTAACTTGATCATCATGATAGTTGCATAACTCTGCTGCAAGACACATCATAATTAAAATACCAAGAGCAAAAGACAAAGAGAGAATATTAAAAGCAGCAGGAGAAAAACTGTTAATTATCTTCAAGGTAGCACCAATATGATTGTCAGCTGATTTCTCAACAGAAACTATGCAGGTCAGATGGGAGTGGCTAGAAATATTCAAAGTAATAAATAGCAAGAATCTACAACCAAGACTACTCTACCCAAAAAGCAATCATTCAGAATTGAAGGTCAGATAAAGAGCTTCACAGATAAGAAAAAGCTAAAGGAGTTCATCACCACCAAACCAGTATTATATGAAATGCTGAAAGGTACTCTTTAAGAAGAGGAAGAAGAAGAAGAAGAAGGCAAAGATAAAGATTATGAACAACAAATATGTATCTATCAATAAGTGAATCTAAAAATCAAGTGAATTAAAAATGTGATAAACAGAATAAACTAGTGAATATAATAGAATCAGGGGCATAGAAAGGGAGTGGACTGACAATCCTCAGGGGAAGAGGGAAGGAAGGGGTGTAGGGAGAGACTGGACAAAAATCGTACATCTATGGATGAGGACAATGAGGTGGGCGGTAAGGGCAGAGGGTGGGGTGGGAGTCCAGTGGAGGGGAGATGGAGGATCGGGGGAAGAGGAACAATTGTAATAATCTGAACAATAAAGATTTATCAAATAAATAAAAAAGAATAAATGAGAAATCTTCCTATTCATGTCTGTGACCTTAATTAAAAAATTACAATTTTTTAGATTATTTGCATCACCAAATACTACTATTATTTTAATTCTTATAATAAATAGAAGTCCTAAAGTGCAGAGAGCACCTGGGAAGGCACATGAGCATTTCTTTAATTACTGTCAGCTGAATCCGGTGGTGTTGGCAGAGCCATATCCTGGAAACACACCTGGCCAGAGCCAGGTGTGTTCTCATTCTGACCTTCAGCCCAGGTGCCAAGGGGAGGGTTTCATTATCTAAATCCAGCCAAGTACCAGGAACAAACACAATTATCCAAGCCCACCCAGAAGTGATGATTACAAAGAATGCACATAATCTCCTTTGTTTTGGGCTTTAGTAAAACTTCCTGGTTTTTTGTTTGTTTGTTTTGTTTTGTTTTGTTTTTCTGTATAAAATGAACATGCTATATTGGCTCTGGGTCTCTGTCTCTCTATCAGAGGACAGCTGTCCCACCCAACCCCAGCTTTTTTCTTCTATCTCTGTCTGTCCCTTTCTTTCATTTTCTCAATCCCCAGCCACTCCTTCTCAGGAACTGGACTGCTCTCTAGCAGCACTGAATACAAAAAAGAGAGAAATATTTACACTAAAGTTTTATCTAAACCTACAATCCTGTGTTTTGTTTAACTTCTAGCAGATGTTCTATAATTAATATAGTGAGACTCTACCCCAGCCACGTTAGGGATATAAAGATGAGTAAAAGATTATTCCCTGCCCTTAAGTTATTCACAAACTAGAGAGAAATGGAAAACTTAATCATTACAACAGTATAACAAAATTACATGCACCAAGTGATGGCAAATAATTCACACTATGAGGGCAGAGAAGTCTCTGGGGAGGAGATGATGATGAAAGCAAGTCTTGACATGAAAGTAGTAGTTAATCATGGGTGCTAGAGGTAGAGAGATTTCTGGAAGGCATAGTCAATATAATGAAGGCAGGAGAGCAAAAAAGAAAAAAAAAGAATAAATGAGTAACTGTAAGACCTCAGCAGACTTGTAAATACTCTGATCTCTAGAGTTTATTTTGGCATGGTATTAAAGCTCTCCTCTGTTGATTAAAGCCAGCTAGATAAGTCAGGTTTTGGATTCAGGAAGGTAATTCTGAATTGCAAGTTTATAAATCATGTAGGCCATTAACTGTATAAGCCTGAGGTTCAAAGAATAGTTCTGGGCTGAAGGTATGCATTTGGGAGGCATTAGAATTTCCATAGAATTTAAAGCTATGAGAATGGAGGAGATTACCCAGAGAGTATATATGAATATATCAATATAGTACACAGAATAGAAACAGATGCAGGTAATGTCAGTGGCAAGTAATATGACTGATATAATGTGTGATGAACTGTAAGAATATATTTGAGAGGGTATTTCTTACTCCTGTGTTTATCAGCAATCATGGTATTTGAACTCAGGCCCAGAAGGAGTTATTGACTTTACTAAATGGAACAATGAAGAGGAGGTTTTACAATTAAAAAGAAAAAGAAAAAAAAGAAGAATGCAAAAACTCTTAGAGATATGAGTTAACCTACAGATTCAAGGTTAAACCTACAGGCTGTCATCCTCCCCAAAAGGTGGAAGTCCTAACTTTCCAGGGCAATTGGCGATAGAGAGGAAGGGAGCCCACATTTAAACCCCATTCAGCTATCTTATTTCAAAAGATATCACTGTACTAGGCAGACTTCTAGATTTTAAAAAAATATATACATATTTTTTATTGATTTCAGAGAGAAAGGGAGAGATAGAGACATCAATGATGAAAATCATTGATTGGCTGTCTCCTGCATGACCCCTACTGGGCATCTAGCCCACAACCCAGGCATGTGCCCTTGATTGCAATGGAACCCAGGACCCTTTCATCTGCAGGCTGACACTCTATCTACTGAGCCAAATTGGCCAGGGCCAGAATCTATATTTGAGGAAAGTAGTCAGAAGCACTCTAAGCCTTATACTCTGGTTTGCAATAGCTCTCGGCACATACCGATTTATAGAAATGAGTGGACATTTTTCAGTCCTCAGAACAATGACGAGCCACAGTCTTTTATAGTCACAATTATTTTTATGAGACTATAGTTCCAAATGATTATAACGCCATTGCAGATATATAAAAAAAATCTATATATAAAAAATCTATATAAATATAGATTTATAGATATGTGCTCAGTATGGTGAGGAATCCATATGCATAGGGTTGTTTTTTCTTCAATGCTCTTTGGTCTCTCTATACCTTCAGCCATGAGCAAATAGCTAACCGTATGAATTTTTATCAGATAATGTGTTCATATCCATAAGACATTTCCCCAGCACTTCTATTGACATAGCTTAAGCTAGGTATTCGCGCAGGGAAAAAAACCCACACATGTGTACAAATCCTTAAAATAAAATTGTCCAGGAAATAACATTATTTGTAAACGTAACATGACGGCTTCACATTCGCATCCCATTAAAGGGTCCATGTTGCAATCTATTTGAAGATAGCCTTCAGGTTTGTCTTTAGATTTACAAAATAAAATGGAAATTCTGGGAGTTTCCTAGTGCAGGAAAGCTGTGAGTGTGTAATATTTCATGTTTCTGTGATGTTTCTCACCAGCCATATTTGTTATTGGATCTAAATCTCCTTCATTTAGGATTATAAGTAAACCACTCCCCGAGACGGTTGATTGCTGAATTAAAACCCGAGGAGTGAGAGAAATAAATTCATGCACTGTTTGTACAGCAATATATTCAGCAGTGTACTCTAAGACATTATGAGCTAAAGTAATGCGGTAGAATGCTAGCAACAAAGAATTTAGAGCAGACTCAGAGGGAACTCATAATCATAAAGTCATCCTTAGACAAGGATAATAAAAACACCGTTACAGTAAACAGACTGAGCCCTCAATAACACCGGATAAATCACAAGGTGAAAAGTGGAAAACAGCAAACCACAGACATCATTTGAGCAGGGTAGAGAGAAATTACCAAACAATGAGGTAATACAAATGTCATAGCACTGGAGCCAGTGTTCATTACAACTTCTCTCGGTGCCATCCATTTCCCTTAAAGGTCATAGAAACTTCGGGAATGATGAAACAGTTTGCTTTTCTTTTTTTCCTCCTTCTAGTTTGAATTTTTTTTTTCCTGTGGAAGTCTTACCTGAGATAGGACTTAAAAGATACAATAGCGGCCCTTAGTTTGCTGAGGAAAGCAGGTATATTTTCTCCTGAAACTGATGACAATCATAACCCTCTACTCTTCATTATTCTAATGCTGGAAAAGGGAAACAAGCATCAATATACAGAAAAACGGGTTTAAAAATCACTGATGAAATATGAGAAATAAATTCTCTAATAATTCAAAGACAGAATTCTCACTTTTAGACTCACGAAAAGGATGCTGGGCCACGAATTTTACTTAGAAATCATGGATCATCTTCGCCTGCTAATGATAAAAGCAGGTATTCTTAGCCTGGTCAAGCTAGAGCATGCTACTTATTTAAAGAAATCACTATTTGTTAACCAGTTTTATGAGTGCTATATAGTTATGAACAACTAATACACCACTTGCATAATAAGGAAGTCAGGAAAATTAGATCCGGGGTCAAGAGTCTTTATAAAAGTCAAAAGTTATCTATCTGAAGTGCCAGGTTCTTGGGGCTGAAAGTTGAAGAAACTAATTTGAGTTTTTCTCTTATAATTAAAGAAACATAACCTTTGACTTTAGAAATTATTTTATTTTGAGAGCACTTGATTACGTCTGTGTGTGTGTGATCATTTAGACCTGGGTTAGACCACAAAGAGGCTGTCAAGAGGCATATAGACCCAATCGAACTGGTAGGAAAGACCAGATGGGCAGTTTTCGAGACCCACCATACCAGCTCCTGGTGATCTGGTAGATTCTATCCAATTAATAAATTTAAATTTCACATGTAATACCAGATTCCACCTTCTGTCTATAAATTGCTTATTATAAGCTAAGCTACTATAAAGGAGGCCCAGAATATGGCAGCTCGATAAGATTTTTTTTTTTCAGTCTCTCTCACAAAATAATTCAGAGGAAGCAAGCAGTCCAGGGCAGGTAGGCTAGTCTGTTCAAGCAGGATATCTAGGAAGCCAGGTTAGTATGAAGGCCCTGTCAGCCTTATTTTGTGCCTTCCTGCTTTTTCTCTCCAGCTTCAATGCCACCAGCTATTGCAATATTCATCATTTCCTACACAATGAAAAGGCACTCAGAGGGAATTAAAGGCAAATCAGGATCTATTGGCCTGGCTGCAGTACCTATCACTTCAACCTGCATTCCATAGTCACAGGGCCACACCCAGCTGCAAAGGAAGCTGGAAAACCAAATGTCAAGTTATGCAACCCTAATACTGTCTCTGTGCGTCTCCCTATGTGGCTCTGTGTCTGAGGAATTCTGTTGTTCTAAAGGTAAAAAAAAGAGCAGTAGCTCTGGAAAATGATGAGTTGTCTCTGTCATATATTTTCTGTATCTGCAAGTGGCATGTGACCATTTGTAGCTAACTCAGTCAACATGCCTTGCAAGTGGGGCTAATATCACATTTCTGAAAACATTCCAATCTTTGTATATTCCAGAGATAAAGATAGTGACACAGAATTAATCCAGATAAATGAACGGGCAAGAATTATGGCATCATTTGTGGTGATGCGGGATACTCTGCCTCCATTAGTGACTAGCGATAGTACTGCAGTTCATGAAGTTTCTGTCTTTTCAACAGAAGTAGAGCAATGGACTCAGTTTCACAGTGCCAAGAAAACGAAGTGGTATAGTATTTAATAATATAATAGTAAATTACGTAAAAACGACAAGGAAAAATGAGTCAAGGACCATATTTCTCTACTTCTTATGATTGTATTTTATGTTCTAAATGATGCCATAATTTTTTTGGCCAATAAATTACTTTTGATTTATTGTGTCATTACTAATCATCTCTTTGTCCAACTCACCACATTAATAAAGTAGATAAATTTCACTTAAGACTGAAGTATTTTTATATCTAATTTATATTGGAAAATTATGGGACAGTCTGTCTTCATGAGTCCTTAAAGATAATGTGATGAAATGAATTTACTGCCTCCATTTTCCATGCCCTCCCCCCAATAGAATTATTTATCAGCATTCGTTTTCATGTGAATAACAGTACACTCCTGTCATGTAAGTATACTTTCTCACTGATTTATATCAGCTTAACCATGTAACCATGTGACTTACGTTAGCCAATAAAATGTGTAAAGAGAGGCCATTATTCAAATTCAAAGTAAAAGCTTTCTCGAGATTGTGTCCTACTAATACAGGGAATGACCCAAAGTAATTGCTCACCTTTCTCTCCCACTGCTTGTGAAATGACCTTCCTAATAGACTTGCATTCAATTATACACCTCAAGTTATTTCCAGTGGGATTTCAAAAATGAAAAATGGAGATGGTGCTCATGTTCCTATCCAAGGCCTACCTCGTCCTTTTTAGATTAACAATAAAAGTACAAATGTGATCTCTAATTCATAATGAGCAATATATTGCAAAACCTTCATATGCTTAATAGGATGTGACATTAAGCCTATACTCTAAAGTTTTAAAATTATATGGAAAATATAAATTTAAAGAGAAAAAAGGAAAGCTGTTAAATAGACAATAGGCTATACTAGGGAAACCTAATTGAATTGGAATTATTGAAACTGGAGAATAATGGACTGCAAGGTGACTAACTGTTGAATATGGAGAGTATAATTATGAGGATCATGCCAACTTGCTCTGCATATACCAAGAGCAAAAACAAAAAAAACAAAACTAGAAATGTATTAAATCTGGCAATCCCTTCCTCCATCCTAGCACCTGCCCCGTCTTGTTCGCAATTTTCTCAGTATGGATTTAAATGGGAAATCAGACAATATCATTTGAGGGCATGCATATTTAATCTTCCCGACACTGTAGTGAAAATGTTTGTCTTCCACAAGACTACAAGATAGTATGTAGTAAATTGCATATGATGTACATAAAGAGAGAAAGCTGGCTATTATAGTTTTTCTTCAGATCAATTCCTGTATTTTAAAATAAAAGTATAAAAAGAATTAAAAATGGAAAGAACAGCCTTTAGTGTGTATAGAATAAATTGTTTTAAACAAGTCGGAAGAGAGATCAAGATGTTAATGTAAAGAGTCCTCTCTATCCGAGGGGCTAGGTTTTAAGACTCCCAGGTGCTGCCTGAAATTGTGGATTGTATCAAATCTAAATATGCTAGGTGGGTTTTTGCTATGCAGACATACCTATGATAAAATTTAATTTATAAGCTGGGCCCAGTCGGATATGACAACAGTAACTAGTACTAAAATATTACCTTACGCGGCTTTTCTTTGACATACAGTATCTGAACTGCCAGCAGCATTGCTCTTGTGCTTTGGGGTCATTAGGAAGTAAAATGAGAGTTGCTTCGAAGCAAGCACTCTGGCACCGCAACAGGCCTGCTGATAACTAAGACAGTTAGGAAGTGACGAATGGGCAGGGCGCATGTGCTGGTGGCTTTGCTGGATAAAGGGATGAGTCACATCTCAGGTAGATAGATAGATGGCATGGGACTGGAGGAGATGTCATCCTGCTATCTAGAATAGAGTGAAATTTAAATGTTATGAATTCATTTTTCTTTTGGAATTCTCATTTGATATATACATATATATGTGTGTGTGTGTGTATATATATATATATATATATATATATATATATTGAGTTAGGGAATTGTGAAGTAATAAAGTCCTCTTGTTTTAAACCACTAAGTTTGTAGCAAGAAATTACAAATGGAAATTTGTTAGACAATACATGTTATACATGCCCAGATGAAATTTGTAAATTTAAATATTTTGATCCTTCATATTCTTTAAATCAGTCAGTAACCACACATATGCCCCCTAAACAATTAATATCAATTAATGAATTAATTAAACAGAAATATATATATATATAATGGTTGATTCTATATATATATATATATATATATATATATATAATGGTTGATTCTAGATAACTAAAATAAAATCACGGAATGCAAAACTGTGGGTAAAGGGAGATTCCTGTACATCCTATCTTATAAAATGTACACAGATTTTACTTTTTAAAAATTTTTTATTTGTTGATTTTAGAGAGAGAGGAAGGGGGGGTGGTAGAGAGAAACATCTATACATTATTCCACTTACTTATGCATTCATTGGTTGATTCTTGTATGTGCCCTGATAGGGGATCGAACCCACAACCTTAACATGTCAGGATGATGTTCTAATCAACTGAGCTACCCAGCCAGGCAGGGCCAAATGTTTTCTTAGAATATTGTTTTATTTGCTTTTGCTTAGAATGCCATTTGCAACTTCTGTTTCTACAAATTGCACATTGCCAACCTGTCAACAAATCACTTGCAGCCTTACGGCTGTTTTTTTATGTTTATTTTTTAATATTATCTGCCATTTATGAATATATACTCATAATTCATTCTCCAGTCTTCCCACACCAGATACAGTCTTGCTTGAAAAACTTGTTTTATTTCCATACGCCAGAGTTCTCAAAACCACGCGGTGATAGGCAGAATTCAGATTTAGCCCTCAAGATTCATGTCTGCCTGCTGTACACATCCTGTATACAGCCCGCTGCTGGGTATGGTCAAGTTATAACAAAGGGATTTTGCAAACGTAATCATGGCAGGAAGCCATTTCAACACGTTTTAATCAGAAAAGATGTCTTCTAAATGGATCTCTGACCTAATCAGGTGGGTATCCATAAGAATGAAGAGATTCAAAACGTAAGTGGGATTCTCCTGCTGGTCTCCAAGACACAAACTGTCGTGCTGTGAAGACAGCCACAACTTAGGAAACAGCTCTAGAAGCTGAGAGCAGCCCCTGGCCAGCACCTTGTGAGAAAAATGGAAACCTCAGTCCTACAACTGCAAGGAACTAAATTCTGCCAAAAGCCATGTGATCTTGGAAAATGACCCTGAACTCAAAAACACAGGCTGGCCAAATCTTCAATTTCAGCCTTTTGAGACCCTCTGCAGAAGATCTAGCCATGCTGTGACAGGACCTTCGAGTTAGGGAATTGTGAGGTAATAAAGTCCTCTTGTTTTAAACCACTAAGTTTGTAGCAAGACATTACAAACGGAAATTTGTTAGACAATACATGTTATACATGCCCAGATGAAATTTGGAAAAAAAATATTTAATTTTGATCCTTCATGTTCTTTAAGTCAGTCAGTAACCACACATATGCCCCCTAAACAATTAATATTAATTAATGAATTAATTAAACAGAAATAAAACCCTATTAACATTCTATGTCTCTGCTGCAAAATGTTATCTCTCAATATATTTTATCAGTTGACTCCTGTACACAAATAGTGATGGCAAATACATCAAAATAAGCAGGTTGGGATGGAGAATAAAAATTATTGACAATTATTGAAAATCTTAAAAGTACTATCTGTATATTTGCCTTGGAATCAATCACGTCAAATATGAAGACATAGACCGAGAAAAACTTAAATTGCAGTGTCAATCTTCCTGCCTATTTCATTTCTCTGTACTTAGATGTAGCCTCACAGTATCTGGCAGGCTTGCCAAGTTCTATGCCTCTCCTTTGACATAAAGCATGACTCCTACAATTAGTCACCCCAGGAGATTCAAATTCTGATTCTATTATTTTTGCTACTAAATAGTTATTTGCAGGAAGAAAGAAAAAGTGGTGAAATATATCATCTTGCCATCTCTGTAATTTTTTTTCTTTCTTTTTAGATATAAACCCAGAAACTTCCATGCCAATGATTTCACCCCTTTCTCTGCTTAATAAAGCTCAGCTAAAGATAAAATTATTTATTTTTTCTTTTCAAATACATCCCAAAAATATATTAAAATGTTATCCTATCTAATAAAAGTTTAATATGCAAATTAATCATCACTCTGCTACACCCACAAGCCATACCCACAAGCCACACCCACAAGCCAATCAGGAATGAGTATGCAAATTAACCCAAACCAAGATGGCTGCGGCCATGGAGAGAGCAGGAGGGAGGCTTGGGTTTCCCAGGCGATGGAGGAAGCCAAGCTTTTCACACACCCTGGCCCATCCAGCACTTCACTGGATACTACAAAGTTTCAATTATAGAAGATAAAAAAATCCCAACAAAAAGGGGGGCAGCCATGGAGCTGGAAAAAGCAGGAGACTAGGGTTGCCCCTAGCAATGGAGGAAACCAAGCTTCTGCAGCCCTGGCCTATCTTGGCCTCTGCTTAAGGCTACAAATTTCCAATTATAGATGATAAATAAATCCCAACAGAAATGGCTGTCACCATGGAATGAGCAGGAGGCTTTGCTTTGCTATAGGCTACAAAGTTTCAATTGTAGAAGATAAATAAATCCCAGATTCCAGGGCTTCTGCTTGGGTCACTAGTGGGTGTAGCCAGCCTGCAAACCACCACAGACCCCTCACTCAGGCTACCCCACATCCCAAAGGAACCCCCATCCTGATCCAGGACACACTTCAGGGCAAACCAGCTGGCCCCCACCAGTGCACCAGGCCTCTATCCTATCTAATAAAAGAGCAATATGCAGCTTGACTATCACTCCAACACACAAGATGGCTGCCCCCTCTGGTCAAAAATCCTGTCCCCATGTGGACACAAGCTGGGAAGGCCATTGGGAGGGATTAGGCCTGAAAGGGAGGGCAGTTGGGGGCAATTAGGCCTGCAGTGGAGGGCAGTTAGGGATGACCAGGTCTGCAGGGAAGGGCAGTTGTGGGGGACTCAGGCCTGTAGGGGAGACCAGTTGGGGATGGGGGCTACTCTTGCAGGGGAGGGCAGTTATAGGTGACCAGGCCAGAAGGGGAGGGCAGTTAGGGGCAAATATGCTGGCAGGGGAGCAGTTAGGCATCATTCAGGTTGGCAGGGGAGTGGTTAGGGGGTGATTAGGTTGGCAGGCAGAAGTGGTTAGAGGCAAACAGGAAGGCAGGCAGGTGAGCAGTTGGGAGCCAAAAGTCCTGGATTGTGAGAGGGATGTCCCAGTTGGATTGAATGCAGGCTGGGCTGAGGGCCACCTCCCCTCCACCCCCCCCCCCTCACTCCACCCAGTGCACAAATTTCATACATCGGGCCTCTAGTCTCTAAATAATTTTCCCCAAGGCAATGTGAAATAGACATTTTCCTGCCCTTTGATGTCATTAATGGACTGACAAAAGCCACAGCATTGAATACAAGATATAACACACACTGCACAAATGCCCAATTCCATTTGAAGTTAGCCAACAGAAACTCTTGACAATAACTCAAATCAAAATGTGTTGCCTTGAAATTCCTTTTCAAAAATTTTAAAATCTGCCAGGTTCCCCTTTAATCCACCCTTTCCCTTTCTCTTACACATTACAGACGTCAAGTACTCTGCTGGCCAACTTGGTTTGAATTAATAGGTCTCATGCCTGTCAGCAAATATTTGGTCTTGGCTATCGTAATTATGGAAGCCAGAAGAAAAACTCAGTCTGGGTACTAAAATAGAAAGTTATTTCTACAACTTTTGATCCATGAATTATTGCATTTATGATTAGACTAGGTGAGGTAGGGGTGAACAGAGGTTTTCTAATTACATTGTTGCAGAAAAGCATTACAAACCACATAATGGTCATATTGAAAGACCATTAATATTCCCTAAGTGAATTCTACGAAAGCATGCCATACTTGTTCAATCTCAAAAAGTGAAGGAACGAGTCATAGCAGTTGAATGTCAAAATAACAGCTTCCCCTGTACTCATATACTGTAAAATAAGTGCTTTCCTGACTCAAAATGGGTGACAGCCCATTGCTACAATTTTGGCAGAAATAATTTTCTCCTATCTTTTATGAACGACTTCGGCATTATGTCAGTTCTCTTAATGAGTAGTGCAAAATGTCAAACTCTGTAAGGAAAAGAAACGTATTTATATATTGTTAGCTTAGCAATGAATGGCAAAAATATTATAACTTATATCTAACTTACAATAGCCAAACTAGATTTTCAGAAAAGGAATTGAAATGTCTGATTGCATATTCACACAAGCAATCAGCTAGCCAGAGAGTAAAAAAAGTATTTCCTAATGTCCAAAGACATGCTGTCTGTTTCCTGAGATGGGTTCCATGCCTTAGGTCACGATAATCATGTTGCCTACCCTGTATCTGACCTCCTATTCCATATTACCTTTCCTGTTAATAGTTAAATCTTAAACACACCTGCCTAAACGCCTAAAAAGCACGCTCAATGCCTGCACAATACAGCTAAATGGGCTGAATGCAACCCAACGTAGAACCTTCCAAACATGTTTGAAATGCACTCATAGAAGTATTTTTATGCAAAAATGACAGCAAATGTAAGAGAAAAGAAGCCCTCTAACAAAGCCATAGCCAGATGGTGTCCTTCATCGGGGCCAGCTCATATTTCGGAGCTTTGGAAAATGTCACAGCTTATTGCTGCCGAGTCTAGATTGGCATCCTAAATTTGGGAAAGCCTTCCTCATGTGAATGGTATGATCCCTTTCACGTTTGTCTTGTTATCTAACACTCAGAAAACACCTTCAATTTTCTGAAAAAAATTGATATATTTTTATATAGACAATGTATGTTCACCATAAAAAAATAGGAAGCAACGTGAGGAAAATGTAAAAGTAAAATATTACTGATCGTGCTATTGTATATATTTTGCTTTGTAAGTTTCATATTATGCATTTAGATAAGTTTGTAAGAGAGGTTATACAGTTGAATTAGAAATAATTTTTTAAAATTTTCTCATTAAAGTGAAAGTTACCATTTCTCCCATATCAAAAAAATAAATATATTTAAATTAACATTTTAAATAGTGGGCTACTATTCCGCTTTAAGATTATCATATAATTCGCCAAGACCGGTTTGGCTCAGTGGATAGAGCGTCAGCTTGCGGACTGAAAGGTCCCGGGTTCGATTCCGGTCAGGGGCATGTACCTTGCTTGCAGGCACATCTCCACTGTGGGGCGTGCAGGAGGCGGCTGATCGATGTCTCTCTCTCATCGATGTTTCTGAGTTTCTATCCCTCTTCTTCCTCTCTGTAAAAAATCAATAAAACATATTTAAAAAAAAAAAAAGATTATCATATAATTTATTTACCAGGACAAAATTGTTAGCTGCTTTTTGTTTTATTTTAGATTTCTAACAATCCTACAGTAAATATTCTTATACAAATACCTTTTTTCTCTTGTTAAAATGTTTGCTTCAAGTAAATTCTTGGTAAATCCACCGAGCCAAAGTGTATTTGTAAGTCTAATAGCACATATTACCATCATCTGTAAATGTTGCTTTCATTAAAAGATCCAGAGAGATTGTAAGAGTTCTTATTGACACGAAGCCTGAGAAACACCAGGCCATCTCATACGGGCATGTTAAAAAGCAAACAGACCCCAAACTGTTGTTGCTTATGCTAAGCCACCAAATGAAGACCTAACTGAATGACATCTTGGCTGTCCCAGAAATGCAATCTTACACCAAGAATCTTAAAACATGCTCAGCATTACAATCTACCTCTTAGACCTCTGCCATCCCCTGGAGCAGGACTGGGAGACCTTTTTCTGCCAGGGGCCATTTGGATATTTATATCATTCAAGAGCCATACAACATTATCAACTTAAAAATTAGCTGCTGTATTTGGCCAAACATTTAACTAACTCTGGGTCTTACACAGCCAGCCGGTCAGACCTTCCCCACCCATGCCCTCATAATAAACAATTCACTTTTTCACTAGTCCCAGTTCCTTGTTCCTGTTCCCTTGTGCAGATAAATCTTTCATTTTGTACAGACTCTGAGTTTCTTTCTGTTTTCTAGACTAGATGCTGCCCATTTCATGAATCTTTAAATAACGCCAAGAAGATCTTTAAAACTTACTCAGTTGAATTTTGTTTTTAAAAGGCAGAGTGGTAACTGTTATTTTTAATTGTTTTGTTTAGTAATGCGACTAAATATTGTCACATATTTTGAGTAAATATATGTATGTATTGACTGTTCATATCACTTTGTATTTCTCTATTAGAGTATTTGTCTTTTACATGTTGACTTATAGGTGTTTTTATTATTACTTCTCTGCTTTACATTTTTTAATTTTGTTTTTTATTTTTACTTATTTTTTTGCTGTTGTTCATCATAACCTGGGGATAGTTTCTCCATTGATTTTTTTTTTTTTTAGAGAGAGAGTGGAATGGATGGAGGGAGGGGGAAAAAAGAAAAGAGACAAATATTGATGTGAAAAAGACATGTCATTTGCTTACCTGCTTCAGGCACCCCAACTGGAGCCAGGGATCAAACCTGTAACCCAGATATGTGCCCTTGACTGAGAATTCATTTCTATTTTATTTTATATTAGTAATTTTGGTTGTGTTTTACACATTATTTATATACCCTTTCACTTATGGTTCCTTCTTGTTCTCTATGTAACTTCAAATATTTTCACAAACCAAGTTTATAAAATCATAAACTGTATTTTCCTCTAGGATTCATTTTTTTAATCAGTTAATCCAACACCTTTCTTTCTTCAGTGCTTTAAGATGCACTCTTTATTATATACCAAATACCTGTATTTACTTGGATGATTTCATAGACTTGGGTGTTGGAAGCATATTTAATGAAGTGCGTTAATGTCAACCAAAATGATCAGCTCCATAATTCACCATTTGTTGGTGAGCTGAGGTGGGGATTTTGCTGTGGGTGACATAAATATGTTGATATCTTTCAGTTGTTTAAAAATGTCAGCACATATACTAAAATTGGAATGATTTAAAGATCAGTATGGCCCCTATGTAAGGATGGCATGCAAATTTGCAAAGCATTCCCTATTTTTTTCTGTATTATAGTCAACAATTAAAATAATTAATTATTTAAAATTTTAAATAAAATGTCTTCTTTGCATTTATATAATTGCCAATCCAAATAACACCCAGACTATGATAGTGTGTATCTAGGCAATTAAGCTAAACCTAGAGTTGGCTAAGTATTAAGATAAAAAAATATATATATCCAATTCACTTAGGTCGTTTAATCACCCAACAACTTTTCTAACCTTTGGAAATAAAAAAACAAAAATCAAACACTAAACTAAACAAATAAACAAATGAAAAACAAAATTTAAAAAGCAATATACCCTGTCCTTGGGTTTATCTTCTAAGCATATGTCAGGGTTTAAATGTGTTTTAGCAGAAGGGTAAGGAGAACAGCAAATTAAATATATAGGTAATAGAATATGTGACTGCGGAGAAAAGGAAAGCAGAGTAGCAATTTGGCATGTGTATTGGCAGACTGTAGAGGGTGGGAGGTGCTACATTCAATATACTGGCCAGGGACCCAATGGAAAATATCCAAAATGAGGTGAAGGAACCGCCTTATAGCTGTTTGCGGGAGAATTTTGCAGGCGAAGGTAAGAGCAGATGCAAAGACTCGGGCCCCTAAAATGTCTGACGTGGTTAAGCAAGGGGGGAGCATTAGGAAAGGAGACCCAAGGGCTTGGTTTGGGTAGGAATTGCACCCAGTGTGAAGGCTCTAGGCCATGGTGAGGTTTTCATTTGAACACAAATCATCCCTTAAGTATCATCTACCTACCAATCTGCTTACTAATTTTGACCAATTTACATTAAGTTTTTTCAACACTAAAAAGTAAGCAATTCTGTCACTGTTAAAGGCACCATCTGCAAATGTTACTCGGTAAAAATAAAAAATTTACTGATGATAAATAATGTACATCCACATGGTTAGCATTATTTACAGATGTGTTTTCAGCAGCTATAAGTAACGAGGACATAAATAACTTTTTTTCTTCCAACATAGACTATAAATTCTTAGCCCTGTCTCGAATTTGACTTACATTTCCAAAGCTTGTTTCTTTTCCGACATATAATTTCTATTGCCTCCAATATCTACTATTTTATAAAGCCACCATCTGTAATAAAACTGCCATAAGGATGATTTTTTAACCTAATTCATAGTATCATATTACAGCTACATCATTTATTTTATATGTATTTATATTCAAAAATTAAGCCTGTGGAAACTTTAGTCCATATTTCAGTCGACTAAATTTTTCATCATGAACATTTCCACACGTCAATGGCCTATGATCATTCTTATATTTCACATTAAATCAAATATATTTCATATTCATATGAAATGACATGTTTCACTTTATTTGTTCAACAGACATTTTGTTAATACTATAAACCATGTAGGAAAATTCTTTACTGCCACTAAGAAATAACATTTTATTTTTTATATAAATTATAATTGCTTATGACCACTTTGAAACATGTACAAGCAAAGACTCTCTCCAGTTTAAGAAAAAGGGGGCCTAGTATGATCTTATGTCATAGAAAGTAATACTTGATCTTAGGGTCAGAAGGACAGAGGGGAGCACGTGACAGGGACACTCTGGAACATGAGCATCACATCTGAGAGTGGGGGCTGTTATGACTCGCCAATTATTTGCACTCAAGAATGCATATTCATTTTGCCACATCTTCCAATTTGCCAAAAATGCCAGAAATCAGTATTTTTAAATGAAATATACCAATTGAAAACATCTGAATTAATTCTTTTCAGAACATTATATAGCTTTGACAAACTATAAAAGCTGTGTTCATCTTCTTAGTAATCACTTTATGATGTCCACCTCAAAGTAATATCCCTTTGATAAGATTTACAAGATGAGAAATTAAAGAGAAGACAAGAAAGGCACTGTTAAAAATAAAACCCAGAAGACAATTTTCTAAGTGAAGAAAGGTATAACTATAAAAAAACTCTGAATTTTAGGAACAAAGTGAAAATAATAATAATAATAAAAACAAAACCTATATCCAAACACTGAACAAATATGAAGAAAAAAATAATAAAATGCTCCCAATGGATTGAGCTCTCAACCTGGGCATGTGCCCTTGCCTGAAATCAAACCCAGGACTCTTCAGTCCATAGGCCAATGCTCTATTCACTGAGCCAAATCAGCTACAGAGAGAAAGAAGCTTTTAATTTAGAATTCTATACCCAGCAAAAGCATTAGTTTTAGAAAAGAGGCCTCGGGAATGTTACCTCAAATTTATTAATTCTAATGGCAAAGTCTCAACATCACTAAGCATCAGGGAAATGCAAATAAAAATTACAGTGAGATAACATTCAACACTTTTCAGAATGGCTAGTATTAAAAAAAAAGAAACAATGTGTTGGTGAGGATGTGGAGAAAAGAGAACCCTTGCGCAGTGTTGGTGGGAATTTTAGTTTAGGTATGGAGGTTTCTCAAAAAATTAAAAGCAGAACTACCTTATGATCTAGCAATCCCACCTCTGACTGTATATACAACAGAAATCGAAATAAGGTCTCCAAGAGATACCTATGGTCTTATGTTTATGAAGCATTATTCACAATAAACAAAGATATGGAAACTGCCTAAGTGTTCATCAATCTATGGCTAGATAAAAATGTAGTGGGATGGGATGGGATGGGATGGGATGGGATGGGATGGGATGGGATGGGATGGGATGGGATGAAATGGAATGGAATATTTAGCCATAAGAAAGAAGGAAATCCTGCCCTTTGCCACAACATGGATGGACTTTGAGGACATTATGTTAAATAAAATAAGAAAGACAGAGAAATACAAATGTTGCATGGAATCTCTCATACCTGGTATATGGAACCTGAAAAAAAAGTCTACCTAGTAAAAACAGAGAACAAAAGTTGTTGCCATGGGAAAAGAGAGAGAAGTTGATAAAAGTATACAGAATTTCAGATAGAATATCAATGTGGTCCAAGGATCTAATATAAAACACAGTGACTATAGTTGATGACACTACAATTAGTGTAAATGGAATTTACTACAAAGTAGGACTTAAATGTTTTAACCCACAAAAATAGATAAATAGGTGAGGTGATATATTTGTTAACTAACAAGATAAGGGAACTTTTTATAATGTATGCATTTATCTAATAATATTGTACTCTTTATCTTACAGTTTTATTGTCAATTGTGCCTCAATAAAGCTGATGTTTTTGTTTTCTTTTTTTGTTTTTTCAAAAAAAATGAAATATGAGAGGCGACATTTTCACTTTAAGGAGAATCTTTGTCTGAATAGAAACCTCAATTCATTTTCTAGTGCTCAAGTGTCTTAAAAACAACTTCTAAAAGATGGCCTTATCAACAATTGCACTAGCGAAATGGCAATGAAGAAAAGAGAAATCCTGGTTTTAATACATGTCTCTGGACCTTTAAAAAGGTGCTAGTTTTTGCCTGAACCAAGTGAGCTGGAAGGCCAGGTAATGATACACACTCGTCTGCCATATCTTTGTTTCTGCAGGTCTCCGCCTCATGGCTATGCCTGTATGAAAAGTATAGATAGCGGGAACGGAACAGTGGGAGAGACATCCTTCTGCCTATAAACTGGGATACTGCTTAGAAGCAACTAAAAGCATTCAGCTTGACCACTTCTCTCAAATAAAGGCTAATCTCATCCCACAGGCATCCGCACTTGCTCCTGAGCTATATCTCAATTTTTGTTCTACAATTTTACAAACGTGGCTTCAATTATCCCGCATGTCAAAAAGATGAGTCTCCTCAGCACACTACAACATGCCTGATACCTTCCCATGGGGCTCTCTCTGCTTTTCAATATAACTTGAGCTGAAAGGGCTTCTGTAAAATATGAGATATTACCTCATCTTCAAGACACAGTTCAAAGGCTATCACCTTGTTCAAACCTAGTGTGTGAGTGTCCTTACAAAACTCATATCTTTAGTGCGACTCTCAGAATATTGGGAGCATTTAAATGACATTCACTTTAGGAATGTGCCTCTCTCTCTCCTCCTCTCCACCTCTCTCTCTCTCTCTCTCTCTCTCTCTCTCTCTCTCTCTCTCTCTCTCACACACACACACACACACACACACACACACACACACACACACACACATGCCACTCCCCATAGCAGCTTTCCCCAAAGTCCTTGCTCATCCCCTTCTTCAATGTTTCAACGTGAGTTTATCCCAACAGTTATAAAGTCTCCTGTAAGATTTTTAACATAGAACATAATTATTTTACTATATTCAATGAGACAAATATGTACAAAGTAAATACACATGTGTGGGCAACATAGAGCTTAGTGATATTCCAAACACTTTTCTAGGCTCTAGGGATATAGCAATAAATGAAGTTAGTGGATACAGACCATATGTGTGTATATATATATATATATATATGTATATATATATATATGTATATATATATATATATATATATATACATACATATATATATATACACACACACAGACTACTAATATATATATTAGCTTCAAAGACTATATATATATATGTAGTGTGTGTGTGTGTGTGTGTATGATTTTTAGGTGATAGTCTATGAAGCTAAGAAGATAAAGAGTTCCAGAGGTCACTCTTTGGGTAAAACAGTCATTGATCTCATTTCTTAAGAGAAGACAAATGCACAAAGATTTTTTTTTCTTCAGGCTGGTTACCTCTGTCTAGTCTATTTCCACTAAGTTATCTCTTGGTGTCCTTATTGGAAACATTTTATACTTAAACTAGAGGCCCGATGCACGAAATCTGTGCAAGAGCAGGCCTTCCTTCCCCCGGCTGCCGGCACCAGCTTCCCTCTGGCACCCGGGACCCCGGCTTCCCTCACAGCCTGGTCTTCATCTGGAAGGTCATCTGGAAGGATGTCCAGCCTAATTAGCATATTACCCTTTTATTATTATAGACGATCAGCTTACTGTTCAATTACTTTGTTTTAGAATTTTTCTTAAATTAACTTTATTAGGGTGACAATGTTCAATAAAAGTATATAGGTTTCAAGTGTACAATTCTATTCAATGAGCTATTTAATTCTTGTGAAAGAAAAGAACTCCATAAAACCTAGTGTTCTTCAGCACTTTCAAACCAGATGCCTAGTTTTTAATTTTTTTATTCTTTACATGCAGATTTACCTAGTGGGAACATGTTTGCTCCTATTTTTCTTTCTCTCAAATCTGAAGCATCTTAGAATCATTCTCTGTAAGGGGACAGCCATGACATATTCATCGCCATGCATGTACAAACTTGTCACAGCTTTTCAGATTGTCACCACTTTGAATTATGTGTACCGTGGATAGCTCATGTATTGAATTTAATTGCCATTTCATGTTAGCTTCAAAG
>PVJN01032192.1:7664-24420 GCA_004026805.1 Lasiurus borealis | reverse complement strand
CTTGCCCACCCAACCCGGTTCCCACCCAACTTCAGACTTTCACCACCCTGTTGTCTGTGGGTTTTGCATATATGCACATAAGTTCTTTGGCTAATCTCTTCCTGCCTCCCCTCCCCCCGCTCCCCTCCCCCCACCCCAAACACACACACTCTGAGATTTGTCAGTCTGTTCCTTGTTTCCATACTTCTGTTTCTATTTTATTCATCAGTTTATTGTGTTCATTAGATTCCATATATAAATGAGATCATATTTGACTTTCTCCTACTGGCTTATTTCACTTACAATAGTCATCTTACATCCCTCCTTGTTGTCTAAAAGGGAATAGATCCTTTCTCTTTTACTGCTGCATAGTATTCCATTGAGTAAATGTAGTACAGGTGTTTTTTTGTTTTTTTTTAATCCATTCATATACTGATAGGCACTTGGTCTGTTTTCAGATCTTAGCTATTGTAAATGATGCTGCTATAGGGGTGCATATGTTCTTTCTGATTGGTGTTTTAGGATTCTTAGAATATATTCCTAGAAGTGGGATTACTGGGTCAAATAGCAGTTCCATTTTACATTTTTTGAGGAAACACCATACTGTTTTCCATAGAGACTGCACCAATCTGCATTCCCACTAGCAGTGTACTCAGGTTCCCTTTTCTCTGCATCCTCACAGTACTTGTTGTTTGTTGATTTATTTCTGTTCCAGTTTTTCCTCTGGATGCAGGGCTATCCCCTCAATCTGTATTGTTGCTCTCTCCTCACCTGCATACTGTGTTAGATCCTCTTTCTTCTGCATCCACATTTTCTTTTTTTTTTTACTCTTTTGTTTTAGTGAAAAAAGATGTGAGATACAGTTTTTGAGATTACATGCCTGAAATTGTATTTATTCTATTCTCATATGATTTATAGTTTGGCTGGGTATAAAATTCACACCCAAACATTATTTTCCAGAATTTGAGGATAATTTCCACTGTATTCTAACTTTAAATCTTGTAAGAGATTTATGTCATTCATATTCCTACTTGGTTTTGTCTGTTGTTAGAATCTTCTCTTCAAAGTTGATGTTTTGAAACACCAGGTTTATTTGCCTCAAGGTAAATTTTTCTCATCATGATGCTAGGTACTCAATGGACCCTTTAATCTGGAGACAACTTCTTTTGTTTGTGGCAAATTTTCCCAATAGAAGGAGGAGGGAGAGAGGGGAAAGGAGAGAGGGGGGGGGGGTGGAAACATCGATGTAAGAAAGAGACACATTGATTGATTGCCTTCCCACTTGGGCCCCAACCAGGGCCAGGAATTGAAGCTGCAGCTGAGGTATGTGCCCTTGACTGGAAATCCAACTGTCAACCCTTTGGTCTGTGGGCCCACACTCTAAACACTTAGACAAACTGGCCAGGGCTGTTGTTTTTGTAAATTGATTTGAGAGAGAGGAAGGGAGAGAGAGAGAAAAACATTGGTTTGTTGCCTCCTATACGCACCAGACCAGAGATGGAACTCGCAACCTAGCTATGTGCCCTGACCAAAAATCAAACTCACAACCTTTTGGTGAATGGAAGGATGCTCCAACCAACTGAGTGACCTGGTGAGGGCCCTCCACTGAGTTTTTTAATGGACTGTTATACCTCCTGGATTAATCCTCTAATTTTCTTACCCCTTTTCTATTTTCCATCTTTCTGACTTTTTGCTTGGCTTTCTGGGAAATGTCCTTTATCTTTAAATAAGGGCTTTAATTTTTATTGCATCCTATATTAGTTCATGAACAAGGAAGCATTATGGTGTCTTTGAAATGTGCTTTTCTATATACCATCTGTATTTTCGTTGAAGTCCTCCTTATCTGTTTACTTGTTTTGGTCTTTCTTTCATGTTGGCACTTTTTTCTGATGTCTGTGCCCATTACCTACTGTACTTGGGCACTGCTTATTACTGAGTGTAGTTCGCTATTGGACTATTGCATGGATGACTAGCTGGCTTATTCTTTTGGAATCCATAGCCTTGATTTGTTTCTTCAAAGAATCATCTTCCAATCTCCTGCCTCGAGTCAGAGGGGGAGAAACTTGGGTGCCAGAGTCTTGGAGTTAGCTGGAAAAGACAACTGCTAACTCCCATTGATAATCACATAGTCCTTAGAAAATCACATATATGTCGCTAGTGGTCTAAACAGGCTATCACCACACACCCACCTCTGTGCCTAGCATCCCCATGTCCATGGCCTCGCTGGTTCAGTGTTTCAGGGGAACATAAATATTGCCCCCTGTGGAGACTTAGTTGTAAAAGTTTAGAATGAAGACAACTTGAGGGTCTAGCAGCTGAAGTTTACATGCAGATTTTCAACCAACCCCACTTTTCATGCTCACATCTTAATCTCACCTTTCTTAATACCTGGTTCTTTCCAGTTACTGATTCTTTCTGAGGTTGCTTGAGTGCCTAGATTTGACCTATATCCACTCCACTAGATGATTGAGATTCCTCCATCGGTTTTCTGTCTTCATGTTATGACTTGGGATTACAGATACATCCTAGTTTTATTGAGAATAGTGACAGAGCTTTTGTTTTTTGTATTCTTTGCTTTTGGAGTGCTGTTGAGAGAAGGGGAAGAAATGTCTTCACATCACCATTTAAATCTCTAAGTCTCTGCCTTGGTTTTAATGTAACTGTAATTATATTTTTGGTTTTCTGTATCCTCTAAATTTTCTGCAATGAACACATATTACTTTAATAATAGTAAAAAAAAAAGTGCGCACGCACACACACAAAGTTATTGAAGGCATGGGACACTAGATCCTGCATGTTCCTTTTTCTCTCGCTGAGCCAGTTGGGCTCCTGAAGCCCCCTGATCTTTCACACCTTAGCTTCCTGACACCATGCAGCCATCCTTGTGGCTTCAAGCATTTGCCATAGAGTACCACACCCTCCCTCCCTGTCAAGGAGCACAATCTAGGTTTTCTCATCTCTGAGCCAGGGCTGGTTATGGAGTAGCCATTTCAACCATGCATGGTGTGGATCCCTTCATACATTCAAATGGTTATGCCTTCAAAACCACAGCAGTTTTTATAAAAAGAGAATTCTGTGTGTGTGTGTGTGTGTGTGTGTGGTGTTTTGCCATGACATCTATTGATTTCTTCCCAATGGTGCCATTGCAGTCAATAGAGGGTGGGCATTATCTGGGACTTTTCCATGACTACTTCCTACAGACCTATATACTCCCTCCACTTGGACAACATGAGTGGCCCTTGGGAAGCAGGCACACTGGGATTTCAAACACGATTGAACTTTACTGACTTTACCAGATCTGAGGGAATACTGGATCCTCAGATCTAACACCACCACCACCTCCTTCTTCCCCCACCCCTCCCGACCTCCACAAGTTCTGGACTTATGGGGCTAACAAGAATCCAGTGAGAAATCCCAAAGCTGCAGAAATACTCCTTGTCCTTGAGCTCTCTGACAGGCTCCACCCTGGCCTGAGGATGCTGCTATTTCAGTTGTCCTGGTAAGCACAGGGATTCCAGGACAGGCGGTCCAGCAATGCTCTTTTCTTCCTCCTCTACCACTAGGATCACAGCCTTTCAGAGTGACCCATAAACAGATTTTGCTGGGAATCCTATGAGAATTGATCCAGCTAATTGAGGAAACTGCTCTCTAAATTTAACGTGTCCATCATTCTCATCCAAAAGAGTAGCATTGATTTGGTGGGCTGAGACTCTGAGGTGATTCTTACTTAATCCAGCAAAAACTGCATGGGGCTTCACAGGTTTACTCATTTATACCTCACAGCTTTACTCATTTCTCAGCAATTTTGATTTTATTAAACTCAGCATTGTAAAAACCTAATAAAATAACCCTCATCAATTCTCCCCTGCTGGACTCACATATTCCCGCTCTGGAAAACCTGCTAAGAGAATGGGCAGAAATTTCTCCTATCGTGTTGCCACTGGCATACTTGTGTTCCCACTTGTGGATTTGTTTGTCCCTACTCTCTTTTCCAAAAAAGAGACGTGTGTGTTTGTACCCACAAATGGAAAGATATCCTCCGTTAAAGTCACATTCTACTTGGGTCATTTCCTCCACTGTGATCAGACCATCTGTCACCCCAATGTGCCACTCTGACTGGACCATCCCAAGAGGAGCCCACACGCATATGCACGAAGACAAAGTTCCATTTGGAGACTGGATATCATCTTTAATAATAATGCCACAGCCCAGCATCCTTTTGTTGTTGTTGTTGTTGCTGTAGCAGGTTATGATCGTGTGTGTGTGTGTGTGTGTGTGTGTGTGTGTGTGTGTGTGTGTGTTCCTGAACAGAGGCGGGGCCAGCAGCTCCCAAGCAGGTCTCAGCCAACAGCTTTTTTGAGCAGCGACTGGAAGACAGTCTCCATAGTGGCACGGTGACTGGACTCCTGCCTCCTTTTCTCCTGGGCCACCTTCCATGCATTTGGAGGACAAGGCTGAGGTCTGGGCCAGCCCAGATTAAAGGGCTTCTCAGCAAAGATGAGTCCTCAGTCCTCAGCCCTCACTGCCTCTGACCAGAGGCATGTGCAACCTGGGCCATCCGTGGTCCCTCTGTCACACTGTGGCGGCACCACAATGGCCCAGCCCTGAGCAGAAAATCCAGAGCTTCTGAGGCCATTGGATTAACTCCTTCCAGAGATAATCAGGTTGTAGCCCAGGCCCTTTCTTGGGCCAGCCAGAGAGGGACAGACTCAGCCCATGATGGCTACACGACTGTCATTTCCAACCCAAACCTAAGAGCCTGCCCTCCTGCCATCTCTACTCTCCAATTCCTCACATGGTAGGGGAGGGGAGCATGATGGTGAGTCGAAAGGAGGCCATGAGAGACCTGGGCTGAGCTGGAACCGCAGCCATGTGCCAGCCTGAAGCTAGCCCTCTCTCCCATGGTCACTGCCAGCCAGAGCTCTTTGAAGCTGGATGGGACCACCTCAGGGCAAGTCAGCAAGTTCTTGGCCTGGTGCAGAAGGAGAAAACCAAACTGGCTCCACAGTCCCATCTCCATCTGCTCTGTGCCTTAGGAAGGCAAGGAGCCCAAGTCCCCAAGACAGTGGTATCAGCTGTTGGGGAAGCACCGTTGTCCAGGTGAGGCCTCGGGCCGGAAGCTGTGTTTGATCAGTGGGCTGGGGTAGTAGGTAGTTGTGTACACATTGGTCTGCTGCAGTGGGTAGAAGCTGGCTTTGTCATCAGGAATCAGGTTATTCTTGTTCAGGGTCTGTGGGAGAAGGAAGGAACAACAGAATGGGTTAAGGGACAGACGGGGTAAGCAGACAGCCAGGTTAAGGAGATCAGGAGCCAGTCAACAAAAGAACATTCCAACTGCTGATGTAGTGTCCTGTTCACAACACCATTGCTCCCTCCCAAGTGCCCAGACCAGTAAGCCCACCTTAGAGCCAGAACCATTGCACTCATCACCCTGCCCTCTGCTTCTATCAGAGGGCTCTCACCTTGAACTCCATAGGTGTGTACTTCTCATTCTTAGGGGTGCCCCCACCCTTGTAGTGCAGGTGGTTTGGTGTGGCAGGATGGACGAGTGTGGACTCCTGGGACTGGCGCTGGCAGTGCTGGCAGGACAGGTACACGGCCAAGGTCAGCAGCCCAGAGCCCAGGAAGCAGGAGATGCCCGTGGCTACCAGGTGGATGAGACTGAACCCTGGGAGAGGGAGCGGTAAGTGGTAAGGAAAGGGCCACTGTGCAGTGGACAGCCTCCCAGCTGGCTCCCAATTGGAGGCTCAGAGACATGAAGAGCTTTGAGACCAGAGCCGATGGAAACAGGACTACCTATGGCTTGGGTCAGAGGCAAGCAGAGGTTGTGCAAGTGGGTGACTTGTGACTTCTTCAGTACAGACCTGATGACAACCTCCTAGATGGGGCATGAAGGAAATTGCCCAGAGCCCCCTCCACATGGTCTGAAGCAGTGGGGAACCTCCACAAGGTTTGTCTATCTGGAGTGGGAGGTGGAGAGGTTCCAAATTTCAAAGTAAGGTGGGTCTCCTCCCGGGAGAGAAGGGGTAGAGGACAGTATTATAAAGGTGTGTGTGTGTGTGTGTGGCGGGGGAGGGGTGGGCAGGTTTCTTTTACCTTCACAGTCGGTGGCCTCCTCCACACTGGAGGCAGGCAGGATCACTGCAGGAAGACAAGCAAAGAGGGTGTTGGGGCGGGTGGAGGGCCAGGGGCAGAGGGGTCCCTCTGGGACTAGGTGTGTCTCTAAGAGGACCCCTGGGTCAACACGGAGCTGTGGGATGCGCCTGGGGCTGCCTGCCTCCCACCCTGAGGTTCTATCCTGCACCCCCCGGGGTATATGCTTCAGAAAGGGAGGGAAGTTGGGGCTCAGTGGGAAATGTTGGTGTGAAGAGGCTGGCTGGCAGACCCACCGGGAATCTCACTGTAAGGACAGGGGCGGCTCTGGCTGCTGTTGCCCGCACAGGTGCCGGGCCCCGGGACCAGGTCCTCACAGTGCCGACTGCGGGCTTGGACTCCATCCTCGGTGCATGCGCTCCACTCGGACCACAGCGACCAGCCTTCTGTGGGTTGTGGGTTGGGACGAGGTTAACTGCCCCAGCACCCTCTGGTAGGGACTAGGGGGCTCCATGGCGCTCCCCAGCCCGGGCCAGGTGTACTCAGTACCTGGGCAGGCCTGCGTAGCACACTGTGCCTCCTCCGTGTGCAGTCCCAGGCAGATGTCCTCGCCAGGGGAGGGCGCGGGGCTGGTGCAGGACCGTGTGCGCTGATAGTGGCCACCACCGCAGGAGGCTGAGCATGGGGACCAGGAGGTCCAGCAGGACCAGGCGCCCCGCACTACAAGGGGATGGGGTGCATGAGGGGAGCTGCCGGAGCAGGCAGGGCCCCGAGGCCGTTTTCCATTCCTTCCCAGGCAAGGCCCCTTCTGCCCCGGGGGCCACACAGACCTCGACACCCGCTCCAGCCCGAATCCCACAGCTCACTGCAGGGAGAGAGCCCCCCCCCCCTCCCTGTCAGGGGTGGCAGGGGGAAAGGCAGGGTTCAGAGGAGTCATCGAAAACCAGCTCAAAACAAGCTCCTCCTCTGGCTAACCCACTGGAGGACAGAGAAAAGGGACAGGAAGGTGAGGGAAGCTCTGCTCTGTGGGCGTGGCTGCTGAGTCCTCACTCAGGACTATGGCTCTGGGGCCCTTGTACACATAGAGGGCAGGGAGAAGAGGTCACCTGAGCATGAGCTGTGGCCTGGGAGTGCAGGTGGGGGTGTCCCAGGATTACGCAGCACAGGGTTGTTACCTGGACAAGCCTGGGGGTTGCAGTCCTGGTACTCAGCGGCGTCCCCCACGCAGGGCAGGCCCCCGTTGCGGGGCTCGGGGTTTGTGCAGGTCCTCTTGCGCACGTGGAAGCCCAGCTCGCAGTCTCGAGAGCAGGACGACCAGGGGCCCCAGGAGGCCCAGCCCCCGCTCACCACGTGCTGGGCGGCGCCCCCGCTGCGCAGGAGATCCTCCACCAGGGCTGAGGGTGGAGGGACAGGGCTCAGCCACCCCGAGCTCAGCTCCGGCTCCCAGCCACGCCCGCCCCGCCCCGCCCCGCCCCGGGCCACGCCTCCGCCTCTTCGCTCTGCGCCCCAAGCAGGCGGGTGGGGAGGGTAGGACGGGGCGCGGGGCTGTACCGTCTGTGTCACAGGTTCCCGCGCTGTCTGCGGGGCAGGTCCGGGTCTCCGTCCTCCTCCTGCCGAACTGCAGGCCGTGGGGGTCGGGCAGGGGCGCGCGGCACGTGAAGCGGAATCGCTGCTCCTGGCGCGCCCCGCCCTGGGTCACGTTCACGGGCAGCCAGGGCGTCCAGGGCGTGTTGCGCCGCACTTCGGGGCAGCCCTCCGGGTTGCACGTCTTGAATTCCTTGGGGGACAGGTGCTGGGGCTGTTTCCTAGCCCGGTATCGCCCAGGCCTGCCCCCGCGGTCCCGCCCGGCCCCCCCACCCTCCGGTGGGGTACCGATTCCGAGCCCAGCCCGGCCCTCACCACGCCGCAGCCGGGGCAGGAGTTGCCGTTCTCGCAGGCCCGGCGCCGCGACTGCACGCCGCCCCCACAGTTGCTGCTACACTTGCTCCAGGAGCCCCAGGATGCCCAGAAGATGGGTACTGGGCAGGGCGTGTTCTCGTTACAGAACCTGAGGGGCACGAAGGGAGGGGTTCAGCCCTCTGGGGAGCAAGCGCCTCCTTCCCTACCGAGAGGCACTGGGAGTGCAAACTCGGAAGGATGAGAGTCCACCTGATCACCTGGAAAACCCCAGCCGCTTTCTACAAGGCTGGGAAAGTCTGGGGCCTCGGGGCTAGCTTCTCAGAAACCCCCCAAGCACAGACGAGCTCACCGCTCCTCCCGGCTCTTGCCCACGCAGATGCGGCCCCCGTGGCGGGGAGCAGGGTTGCTGCAACTTCGCTGGCGGACCTGGAATCCTATCCCACAGGTCGTGCTGCACAGGGCCCATGACGACCACGTGGTCCACGCCCCATTCCTGGCCGGGTGGGAGGAGACAGAGACAGATGACCTCTGAGCCCTAGCTTCTCTGATCTAGTCTACATCTGGGCAGATGGATTTGTTGTTGTCAGGAAGTGCCAGACAGTGATTCATTCATCATTCATTCATTCATCCATCCTTCCATCCATCCATCTATCATCAAACATGTGTTGAGAGCCTTCTTGCACGTATCAGACTGTGCTCAGGGCTAAGGGTACAGAGATAGGACATGGCCTCGAGTCACAGGGACAAAAGGACACATTCTCTAGAAACGGCCCCTATCACCTTTCCAATCTGCAACCTTGGTTTCAACCTTCTTGGTTAGCCAACCTTTGCACTCAGACCCATGCTCCCTCTCCTGCTCGACCACCACAAGGGCTCCAACCTTAGACACCACTCACTCCTGTCTCCTTTGACTCCAGTTTTCCAATTTTGGCTCTGCCACTTACTGACTGTAAAAGTCTGGGTAAGTGACTAAAACCTTGTGTGTGCCTCATCATATGCTAATCTTTAAAGTAAGGATAATGATTGTATTCCTACCACCATCAGGTTCTTGCGACAGTTAAAATAATAAATGTACTACTTAAGTTATTTTACGAGGGTCCAGAATTGTGGGTTACTTGTTATAACCACTTTATGAGGTCTCCAAGTACTAGGCAATGTGCAGGCACTTGATATATATATATCACCTCCTATAAGCCTCTCAACCCTTGGGGTGGGAGTGTTGACGCCCCACTTAAAGAAGCTCAGAGTGGTTAGGTGGCTTGGCCAAGGTCACACCTCCAGACAGTGGCAATCCAGGACTGGCACCAGGTCTGCCAGCTTTACAACACCATCCCATGCTGCCCCTCATGTTTGGGACAGTAAGGTCTATTAAGGCTAAAGTCTGTCTAAGGGTGATTCCCAAGTCTGTCCAGCCTTCCTCTTAGTATCAAGAGTTTTCAAAGACAGAACTTCTCTCCCACTAAACTGGAAGCTCCCCCAATGCTCATGTTTCCTGCCTTAGACTTTAGCTACCTGTCCAGTTGCCTGTAAAACTCTGAAGTGGTTTCTACCCTTTAGTGCCAACATCTGGTTAGGGATGCCCCACTCCAGGTTAAGACAGTAGCCATGCAAACCCTGTAGCCACACATACCTAGAACAGTTGGCAATGTGGATGGCTGGCCCCAGGCAGTCTTGGCCCCCACAGCGGGGTTGAGGGGTATCACAGGCTCGGGCCCGACACAAGCAAGAACCTGAGTTGTCCCCATCTAAGTGCTCACATGGTTGCCACGGTGACCACGGGCCGAAGCCCCCATCCTGAGTCACATTCCGAACCTGCAGACACACATCAAAGGAGCAGGGGGAGAGAGGGCAGTCACAGAAGGCAGGGGTAGGGAAGGCAGGAGGTCCTAGGGGGTATGGAGATTCTACTGGGGAATCACAGCCTAAAATGGGGAGACAGGTCCTAGGTGGGGGGAATGAGGGGATTCTCACAGGACATGCTGTGATGTTCTGGGTCCAGAGGCTCATGTTGGAGCTGTCCTCAAGGGTGCTGCAACGTTGCTGCTTCCCGTCCCAGCCGCAGTACGGGTCCCGTGCCCCCAGGCATGCCCTGCCAGACAGAGGACCGGAGACTAAGCCCACTGGCCTCCCAGCCTCACTGCATCCCAAGAATACACCTGGCCCCTCCCCTCTGGGCACCTCTGCCCATCCAGTTGCCCTCCACAATGATAAGTTCATTGAACATTTGCTGTTTGCCAGGCATCATTTTAAGTGCTTTACAAGCATGGACGAATTTAATACAACAACCCAATAATGAAGGCACTGGTATTATCCTCCTGGAGTCTGCAGAGGGACTTTCCATTGGCCAGTGGGGCCAGGGATGTCGAGGGCTAAAAGGTATACTAAAGAGTCAAGAGGTTGCCCCTGTTGGTATCTCCTTGAAGCTTCAGGGAGAGTCACCTGTCAAGCGAATTCTTTATTTTTAGTGAATTCAATAGACCATGCCTCCAGACCAGGCTCCAGAGAGAAAAGAGGTTTTATGAGAGGCCTTCTAGAGAAGAGGGTGGGGCTTCCCTTGTCCTCAGTGGAGGTCAAAGAAGACAATGCTGTCCCTTGTCCCAGCAACCCTTTACCTCGTATAAGGGAGGTGGGTTTGGGGTTTTAGTGGGTGAGTGCCTTGCTGGAGCCCAGTAAGCATACTCTGGCCCACCTGGGAATGCAGAACACTCATCTGTTGCTTAAGAATCTGTTTCCACTTTATTCACTCAAGCACAACTTGTGTAAATTGTACAGTGTAAGTGGACTCATATTTTCATCTAGGACCAATGGTTTCATTGGGGGGTGTTTCACGAGCAGAATGCATCAAATTAGACATTATGGGACTAAACACATGTGTAAGCCTAGCCCTAGCAACCTACACCTATGGTTTTAAGATTCTTCTCACGTGTTGACATTTGGATCAAATTGACTGCTAGCAAATCCAACCAGTTAGAATTCAATAAAACCCACTTCTGAGTGTATTTCCCTCAGCTCGCTGAAAGGGACACCAAGAAGCAGCTGATTCTGCACTTAATAAACAACGTAAATTAAAATTTAAAGAAGAACTAGCCACAATGAGTGCTTATTAATAATAATAAAGATGCTATTTATCAAAAACATATGTCTGCCAATAGAGAAAATGACTAAGAGCAGCACATTTGAGTTGGCTTGCACAAGATCAAAGCAGAAGATTCAGGAGGAATGCAATTGCCTCCTGCTACTTCTTCCATCTAGGCCTAGCCAGTTCTAGAACAGTGGTTTCCAGTCTTAATTGCACATCAAAATCTCCTGGGAATCTTTTAAGAACCTTAAGCAAGCAAACAAACAACAAACCTGCCTTGTACCTGGGCCTTTGGACTGGAGTAGGTCCAGGCCCTGGGATCTTTCAAATACATCCCAGGTGGTTCTAATGAATAGCATGGCTGAGAACTGCTGTTCCAGGGCCCCTTTTGTCAACGTTCCAAAGCCCAGAGATAAAGTGCCCTGTCTCTCCAACCCAGGATGGAACAAGAAAGGAGTGAAGAGAAGCCTCAGAGTAGATGCTAACCCCAACCCCCTCCCTCCTCTGCCATCAGGATCCCTCACCCTCTCTGCCTTTCCTATTACAAGGGCACTCCTGCCCTGTTCTGGCCCTGGCTCTGGCAGCCTGGGGAGGCCTGCAAGACCGAGCTGGGGCTAGTGCCTGAGCTCTCTTATCTGCATTCACTGTTTTTGCCAAATGAAGCTCCAAAGCTTATAGGGCAGTGAACGCTCTTAAGAAAATTAAAGCTCCAAGCAGGGAAGAGTGAAACTGTGGCTGACTGTGGCAGTTTAGATTTGTGTGTGTGTGTGTGTGTGTGTGTGTGTGTGTGTGTGTGTTTAAAGCAGCCATTAGGCCAATAATGTATCACCATGTTGTTGTGGGGTTATTTTTTACTTCAATATCTCAAGCAGCCGTTATAGAAGGGAACAGGCTCATCCCATAGGCTCAGAGATGGATGATGGAGGTGGCAAGCAGGCAGTTTCCAGCACAGTAGCAAGGCTCTAAATGGGAGCTGTCCAAGGTAGCAATGGTGTCCAGGAGCTTGGGAGCAAGTGGCTGTTACTTAAGCTAGCAGCAGAGGGGAGGAGTGGGGGAGGGAGTTCAGGAGGAGACACTCTCTGAGTTTTCTTCCTGAAGGAGCTGAGGTAGAGGCCACGCAGCCTGATCTGCAAGCTGGAAGGAGGAAGGGGTGGGTCATGCATAAACACCTGCTTCGTAGAGCCAAGTCAGCATCATTCCCTGCTCCTCCTCTTGTGAGCCTTGGTCTCTCCCTGGCCAGGCTAGGGTTCTGGTTGTGCCCCCACAGAACCTATATTTTCCCGAGTGAAAGGAGAGGGTTGGACACAAACCCCCAGATTCTGGGCAGAGGAGGGGGTCTGAAGGCACTCTGCTTACCCACCCTCATCCTCCTGCCAGCTTTGAAAGGAATGAGGAAAACACATGAAATGCCTATCTTAGGATAAAACTCTGACAACCCATCCATATTGCACAAATTCTGATGTACATTGTATGATAGACAGTTTGGCTTCCAGACTCTCAGGGTGCACAGCTTGGTGGCTGCACGGGTTTACTCCTGTCAGTTGATTAACTTTGCAATAATGAAACCTCACATTTTCCATTTTCACATCCACCAAGAGGTTTATGGCAGGGTTTTCACTGAACACACAAATGCCCCTTATCTCGAGCTTAGGAAGCCAAACAGGATGAAAGTTTCAGACTCCCAACTGACCTCTTTCGAACTTGCTGTGCCACCTGGCCATGCTATGCAACCTCCCTGTCCCTCCTCTGCAGCACTGTGTGGGTGGGGACCTGTCCCCACAGCAGCTTTCTTCCTCTCTTCCACTGCAGACCCCATTACTTCAGATCTGGCCACAGCCACATTAGCTCATGCTGGCCGACCATCTGCCCTACGACAGTGCTGCCTGCCACTCTCTGATTGATCTTCATAAAACACCCATTCACTCTGTCACTCCCCAGCTCTAAGACCACTTCAGTGCCCACAGCATTCTCAGTTGGCCTCAATCCACTTTCCAGCCCCATTCCTCACTCCCTCCTACACCAACCTCCTTTCAGGCCAAATCAAGAAGGATCAGTCATGTGTGAAAAGCCAGTTTATGCCTTGGGTGGGGCGTGGCCCCTGGTGGAATATAAAAAATACTGGGACACTGAGTTTACCTTCAAAGCTTTACAACATCTTAAAGTACAAGGCATGTGTGAAAAGTTTAATAACAACACAAGGGTTAATGAACACAAGCAATGGGGGAAATGCCATCAGCAGGATCCTGTGGTTCACTGCCAAGCAGTACTGTCTGTATTCGAGGGTGGATATTGGAGACTTCAGAAATCCCAGGAGGCTAGAGACCCCTAAATATATATTTCTAGAGAGAAAAAGAAATAAGAACACTAGCTATCACTTATGACTCGCTGGACTAGTGTTTCATGAGTATTATTCCCAATCTTTCCAATGACTCAGCCCAAATTTAACAGTATTTGCTCCATCATAATGTCACCCTATTTTCCCAATGAAAAAGCTGAAGCACAAAAGGTTAAAGAACTTGGAAGATTGTATCAATAGTAGACAATGGAGCTGAGAGGGTACCCCGGGTATGTCCAATCCCAGCATGTGAGCCCCTCCCACTGCACCTTGTCTCTCCCACACATCAGGTACAAGCCAAGGTTTCTCTCCCCGGCCACACATGCAGAACTCCAAGGAAAATGAGAGTGTTCCAGACTTAGTTCCCCTTGCCTCGCTCCTCTCACGCTGACAGCCCTGCCAAGTGCTCTGAGCATGGGAGGCCTAAGTGAATGTCTGGTGTTTTGTTGATGGAGCCATGTGTTGGGGTTGAGGGCAGCTTGACTGCCTGCCCACTGCTACCCGCCCATCCCCTTCCCCTGGTGCCACATTCAGTACTATCCAGTACTATCGCCCCCTGCTCTCCAGGCCTCTGCCCAGCTTCCAGCACACCCTCCTGGGGCAGGAGGACAATCCTTGGCAGCAGGAGATGCATTTGTCTCCCAAATCTCAAGGACAGATGGGCACAGCCAGGAGGTCTCTGTGTTGCAACGACCACAGGAGGCCGTGTGGCTGTGGCCATGCCAGCTGAAGGCCGTTCTTGATTAGCTCGGAAATGAAGAGCTGCAGTCTGGGGGAGGCTCGCGTGGTGGGAGTCTGAGCTGTATCTCCGCTTGGCTTTGGAATAAGCCTTTGTTTCCCCCTTACATGCGTGTCTCTGTTGCCAAATTAGTGAAACCGCTTGAAGCTAAGGATGGGGAACTGACCCAGGACACAGTTGGGAAGGGTATACAGGCTCCACATGGTTCTTCACCTCCATCTCACCCCACTAGGCTTCTGTGTCTCTTTGAAGGAAGGTAGAGGAGCAAAGATGAGGGGGGTGGTGGTTGCTGACTCAAAGGTAGATCCTGGTCAAGCTTGTTGGACCACAAAGCCTGAAGTCTCCCCCTGCTCCTCTGGCCTGGACAGGAAGTTGATGAATGTGAAAGTCCACCATGTGTAGTTTCCTTTGCCCCTGGCTCTCTCCCCTACCTCCCATCTGTCTCCACCTCTCAAAGACAAAGGCCACTCTCTGAACAGAGGGGACAGAGAAGAAGTGAAGCGGGCTGTAACTACATGGGCCTGACAGTAGGAATGACAACAGTTAACAAGTGGTTTATGCTGAGTATCCCAATTAACCTCGCGAAACCCTGCCAACACCCTGCGGAGATTTTCTGATGAGGAAACCCAGGTTAAGTGACTGGTTTAAAGGCACACAGCCGGAGACTGTGCCAGGATGCCATCCTCCGGGTCCCACAGACCCCCCCAAAGGGTGATGGGCGGGGATAAACCCGCAGAGCCCCGCCCCTGGCTCGCTTACCTTTGGTTGCGGTAGGAGGCGCACCTCTCCAGCGGGACGCGAAGCACCCCGTCGCTCAGCCCCACGAAGAGCGCGCGGGCGCTGTGCAGGATGCGCAGGCTGCGCAGGGGCTCGCGGCGCCCGGGGGGCAGCACGTGCAGCTCCTCCAGGTAGCAGCCCCGGAGGCTGCGGCTCGTGGTGGACAGGGCCTTCAGGATGGTGCCCGACTCTGCAAGGGTCACGTGAGGGTGGCCTTAAAAGGGCCGGGAACCTCAGGGCCCTCGCCCTCGCCCCTCCACCCCCTCCCTCACCGCGCCCAGAACCCGCGGGGCCCGGCTCACCGGTGCCGATGTAGAGCACATGGTAGAGCGTGTCCTTGGCTTGCACAAGGTCCACCACAAGGTGTGAGAAGCGCACACTGTCCTGGGTGACGCAGGGCTCGGGGGTCACCGGCTGCACCGCCTCACTCATCAGAAACAGACGCTGTGCGTCCTGCAGGCTGCGCTCGGTCAGGTTCTCATTGGGGCCCATCTCGGACAGGGTGCCGCACTGTGCGGGGAGGCGGGTCACAGGAGCGCAGCCACTGGGCTGCGCCATCCTTGTCTCCCTCCTCCCTTGTGTAACCCGGGTGGTCACTGGCACATTCTGGTTCTTCAGTCCTCCCCCAACATCCCCGCCCAGTCGCCTGCACCCTCTTCCAGGAAGAGATGCCTCTTTGGGGACTAAGGGAAACTGAGGCTGGGAAGGTGGGGCAGAAAGGACCTGTCAGGGCTGGAGACTGTATTGTCCAAAATAACGGATTGAGTGCGGACAACAAGTGTCCTCTGATCTTATGCTGTGGCTCTAGGCTTCCCTCCCTCATATTGTGTCAGCTCTGCCTTCCTCTCCCATGTCCCCTACCTGTTCAAGTTGGTATGCCTTCCAAACCAAAACTGGCGGACGACTACCATTTATTGAGCACCTATTACATTCTAGGCACCATATCAGGTGCTTATCAACCCTCACACAGATCTATGAGATCAGCGGAATTATCCCTGCATGCCAGATAAAGAAAAAGTGACATGCAAGGTGGTGAACGACATGCCCAAGGTCTCTCTCTCTCTCTCTCTCTCTCTCTCTCTCTCTCTCTCTCTCTCTCTCTCTCTCACACACACACACACAGAGGGTAGACCTGGGTCAAGTTTGTTGGACCACAAAACCTGAAGTCTCCCCCTGCTCCTTCTGGACTGGACAGGAAGTTGATGGATGTGAAAGTCCACCATGTGTAGTTTCCTTTGCCCATGGCTCTCTCCCATAGCACCCAGGATACCCAGTGCCCTTGAGAGGGATAATTTGAAACGCAGGCAGATAGGGCAGGGGTCTAGTGGAAAACAAAGGCAGGTGGAACATAGGCAGGGGCAGACATGGCAGTTTGAGCCAGCCTAACCACAGGAATAAATTAAACAGAAATAATAAGATGTTTCTGGACTTAAGGCAAGAGGCCTGGGAAACAAAGGGAGGGCATGCAGTAAACAAGATGTACAAACACAGAGAAACAGAAAAAGTTCAACATAGGAACAGGAAAACAGCACATAGAAACAAGGAGAGGAGGTAACCAAGGTGGCGGCATAGGTAAACACCTACACTGCTGCCTCACACAACAATTTCAAAACTACAACTAAAAGACAGAATGGACATCATCCAGAACCACAGGAAAGCTGGCTGAGTGGAAATTCTACAACTAGAAGGAAAGAGAGGGGCTCACAGAGACCCAGAGGAGCTGCAAAAGGCTGAGGTACGGAGACGTGCGTGTGGATAGAGCGGGTGCTGCCGGAGAACCTGGCTGGCTTTCTCTGGCGGGAGGGAGACAGAGACTCTCAAAGGCATTGAACCCCTTATCTTACAACATTAACCC
>PVJN01032191.1:0-24320 GCA_004026805.1 Lasiurus borealis | reverse complement strand
AAGAAAAGCTTTATGTGTTCCCTCATTTCAGTTTCGAGCTAACAAGCAGAGTTGAGACTGAAGTTAACAGATATTTTATATCTAAGTATTTATTTTTATTATTTTTTAAAGTTTTTTTAATATTTTCTTTTTTAAATTAAATCTTTGTTATTCAGATTATTACATTTGTTTCTCTTTTTCCCCTTTATAGCTCCCACCCCTCCCTGTACCCTTCCCTCCCCCGCCATTGACCTCATCCATAGGTGTATGATTTTTGTCCAGTTTCTCCCTGCACCCCCCTCACCCCTTCCCCCCTGAGAATTATCAGTCCACTTCCTTTTTGTGCTCCTGATTCTATTATATTCACCAGTTTATTCTGTTGATTAAATTCTTAATTCACTTGTTGATAGAATTTTTGCCCTGACTGTGGACACATGGATTGGAAAGGACAGTAAATGCTATTTGTGAGATAATAATAATTTACCTGTGGAGAGATAGGCTGCTCCTTGGACTTTTCTGATACAATCAGTGCTATTTCTCTGTTAACTTGTTTTAATATCTCCTAGGTCATATGAATTTCAAGAGTTTCCAGCAGTTTCTGAAGTTAGAGTGAGCAGCTTGAGAGTCAGTCTTTACGCGTAGTTTACACGCTAGGCTTCCAAGTCACACTCCTGCAGAAGGGCCTTGGGCTAGTCCTGACCTTCAACTGCCCCCTCCCAGGAAGGAGAAAGGGCTCCTGCCGAGGACTCCTAAGGACTTCTGTGGGGGGAGGGGACTCTTGGGGAGTATGTACACCTCTTTGGAAACCAACATTTTTTCTTCTTGACCTACATTCTGACTAATAAAATATAACCCTTTTTGCTCACAAATTCTGTTACATTGCATAGTGCTCGATGTCTGAGGTGACCTCATATGTTTTGGTGTCTCTAAATGTGAGCAGGGATTTTGTGATCTATTATTATATGAGAAGCCTTCAGGTCTGAAACATGATGTAGGCACCAACAAGGATTTCATGAGAAGATTTAAAACTCCATACACGACCAAGAGAAAACCCACTAACTTTATACATTATGCTTGCAGAGTACACGTTCCTTGGGGGACTGGTGTATGTGTGTGTGTGTGTGTGTGTGTGTGTGTGTGTGTGTGTGTGTGTTGGGGGAGACACTGAATTCTCCTTGAATCTCAGTAGCTATGCATCTCGGCATTGACACCCAAACCGTTAGAGGCTGTGCTCATCTGTTACAATGAGCATAACCACATGGAGCCTGTGTCCCAGGACCAAGGTGAATAAACACTTGGGAAAACCTCCTCACCACATAGATCATCTAAAACACACACGGAATGGGCTAGCACAAGCGTGGTGGTGTCATATTCTCAGAAAAACAATCCATTTCTACGGATTGCATATTGGAGGGGATACCCATGTGCTGGATTTTATGTTTAAGATGCTAATGGTTATATTTTATTTCGTTGTCTTTTTTGGGGGTGGTACACCTTAATTTGGGGAAATTAAAATATGGAAATCTAGATTTATAGTTCTGAGACATTAAGTGTTAATTATTTGCTTATTCAAAGCCCCACATGCCTTTAAATATTTCCTCTAAGCATGTTCAATGACTTACAAACCTTCAATTTACACTTAACGTCTTAGAAAATCAACAACACACCACTCAGGTATATCTGTTAATACCATAAATCAAAATTTCAAAGCCAAATTCAAAAGAGTTCCTGCATACTTGCTGAGTCTGTATTTCAATTTCCAAGACTCCTTCAGGGAAGGAGGGAAAGAATAGACTGACTACTTATTATAAGTTCTTCAAATGCATCCTCATAGCTATAGCTTTCATGCTGGGGTACAGAATGTCAGTTCTATGAAAAAAAGAGAGACCAAAGTTACAAACATACATATTTTTTTCTTGTTCAGTTTCTCTGACAATTATTTTCAGTTCTGTTTCCTGTCATCGTGTATAAACCTCCCAACTCATCACAGACACATCAACATGTAAATTCACCACAGTTGCTACTTCCTTGGTCAGTGTTAAATCTTGAGCTGTTTCCCATGGAGTACATTTAATTTCAGTCTTTATTTTCCAAAATATTGACTAGTCTTCTCATTCCCTAGTAACTAGGGAAGCTGACTGTTAATAATTCATAAGACACACAATTCAGACTACCCCACCTTCTTGTGCTCAGCAAGGCCCAGGGTGGTGGGTGGGTGCTTAGTGACTGCCTGTTTGGTGACAGACAGGTGGCAGGGGCAATGTGTCTTTCCTGCTAGCTAAGTCATCCTGACCAGGACTCACGATCCCTCTCTGCCCTATGAAATCTCTGGCTGCAACGCAGGAAGCTCTCAGTAACTCAGAACCTGAGTCTAATGAGGCAGAAAGTGGGGAGGAATTCACAGCAGCAGCTTTTCTCTGCCTAGTGCTCCCTGGGATCCTATGAGCTAAAAAGCTTAGCGTCCATACAGAGGGCACACTTTAGAAGCCCATGTTCCCAGGGGCAGAACTCTGGGTAGATGATGTGTGGTGTTGCCTAGTGGGATCCGGGGCTGACCCTCCAGCTTCTCCTGGAAAGCACTGTTTGTAGAGATGACACATTGCCCACTTCCTCTGGGCTCAGGGGACTGGCCATCCCAGGATGCATGGACCAGATATCACCCCCAGAGCAAGGCGCTTGGAAGTTGCCCAACCCCAGGCTCCCGTGCATTTGCACCCTGACCACACGCACTCAGAGAGCTCTGAGAACTGCTTGTGCAGAGAGACAGAAGTGGTGTCCTGGCCTCGCAGCCTGAGCCGGCCCCACTGCTCCTTCAGCACCTCCAGCTGCTTCCACAGCACCAGAAAGGATCTCAGCAAAGCCAGGGACACCACTGCCTCGAATGGGCCTCCCAGATGCCAGGGACCCCGGGGCTGCTCTGGAACTGACTTCCGAATCCAGATGCTCCGGGCAAATTTGGCTGAAAGCATTACAGAATTCCTCTTTATTGATCATGGACCAAGACAGGATAAACCTTTCCCAGCAGCCCTTGAAGTCTTTGCAGAATGGCTCTTCTCCCCAGGAGGAGAGGTTTGCGGACCTGCAGCACATGGAGGAATTAGGGAAAGCATCCTTCTGGGACTGACAGGAGAGGAGGGCCTCCATTTCAGCTGGCTGCAGGAGTCTTGAACCACTCATTTTTACATCCCTTGTCCTTGGGTACTGACATTTTATCTCCCTTTGAAAAAGTATGCCTTTCATGTTTAGCCTCTGCATTATGGAAAGTGCTTGTTAACACACTCGAGATTTAACTCCACACGTGATAGAGCAATGATAGAACCTGAAATGGGGGATGTTGCCCATTGTATGGGTTAGGAAATGGAAACTTAAGTCTATCTTACCTCCTGTTCCTTCTGCCATCCTTTTAAAGTGTCTTTAATTGGAAGTTACTATTCAATAGGAAATTTTACTTTAAAATTATGATTTGTTCATTCATCTTTTTTTTTTTTTTTTAGTAAATATTTGTTGAGGGGCTTCTCTGAGCCCTGACGGGAAAGGAGGAGGAAAGGAGTTCGGGTCCCTGCTCTCCTGTGACCAGTGGAAGGACAGACAGAATGGGACCTGTGTCCGGGCTCTCAGTCTGACAACAGTGTCTCAGTCACAGGAAAAGGAGCTTTCCTTTGCAAAGGAAAATGGCAAATCTGATCACGATGTTATGACAAGAAGGGCCTCAGAGAACAATCAGGTGTTAGCGCCATAGGCAGTTTCCTGTTGGACCATAGGAACACGAAGAACAAGCACCTGTTGTAACTGGATCTTAGAGCAGTGCTATTAACATTTGAAGGAAGGCATGGCTGCCAGAAGAGAATGGGCTAGGCTAGAGGGACAGTTGGCAAGCAAGACAGGGCGGAGGGTAGTGCAGAATGAGTTCCTGGCAACCCCTCAACCTTGTAGCTTGCTTCCTCAACAATCAGCTAATCCATGCATTTCCAGACTTATTTAATCTTCAGCAACCTTTTGTCCCCTGAAATTGTAGGCAGTACCCCCAAATATCCAACAGTCCAGGGCCAAACAGGGTGATAGGAGGTACAGCTTACAGGCCACATAGTTGGCCTCTCTGCTAAAAAAACCTTCAAAGTGCCTCTGAGGAACCCAATGGCTCCTGGGACCACTGTTTTAAAGGCCCTGAGCTACTCCATCACTTTTCCTTTGGAGTTTTAGATTGAAGTCTGGGAGATCACAGAACTGATGGCATAGCAGAAATAGGGAATCCAGAGTCATAACTCACAGGCAGCATAAATTCAGTATTTACTATTGTCTATGAATAGTTACATACTCTTTTAAAAATATATTTTATTGTTGTTTTTTTTTTTTACAGAGAGGAAGGGAAAGGGATAGAGAGTTAGAAAAATCGATGAGAGAGAGGTATTGATCAGCTGCCTCCTGTACATTCCCTACTGGGGATGTGCTCACAACCAAGGTACATGCCCTTGACCTTAATCGAACCTGGGACCTTTCAGTCCTCAGGCCGATGTTCTATCCACTGAGCCAAACTGGTTTTGGCTAGTTACATACTCTTAAATAAAACAAATTATAAAATAAACTGATTAAAGTAAACAATAATTTTAAAGCAAACTTACCATGTTAATACATAGTTGTCACTTGAACAATATGGGGACTAGGGGCACCGACCCCTGCACTGTGAACTTAAGTTTAATTGAGCTGGGAAACCCGAGGGTATAGAGGGCTAACTGTACATTGAAAAAGCCCATGTAGGGTAGGGAGAAGAGGGCAAGTGCCAGGGGGTAGAGGAGGCTGGGGGGAGGTCAGTGGGAGGAGGGAGCGGTGGGAAGGAGACATATGTTCTACTATTTGTAATACCTTAAACAACAAAATTAAATTAAATTTTTTAAAAGTAAAAAAAAAGAAAAAGCCCACGTACAAGCAGATCTGTGCACTTTCAAACTGGTGTTTTTCAATGGTCAAGTATTCATATTAAGAGAAGTCTTCTTTTCCTAAGTGTTTTAAAGGATAGCAGGAGGACTAGGAGATGGGATAAAGAACAGGTGGAGGAGTCGGGGGAGTTGGGGAACAATGGTAATCCATCAGAAACAGGACCAAAATAGGATAAAGAGAGGGAACACGGGGTCCAGCATGTTTCTTGATTTTGGCATTATTTGGTCTATACCCAGCTTTGCAAATTGCTCCTCTGCAATGAAGCATCAAATTCCATTTTGAAATTTAGATGCACATCTAAACACACTTCCTTTCTCTCCAAAAGGTCTGAAGTGGACCTGTTACTCAGTGTTAGTAAGACACAGGAAAGTCTATTGGAGATTTCTAGAATGTTTTTTCCTCCTTGATAAAAAGATAAAGCCTCCTAAGGGGAAAGCTTTTTGCTCCTCTTTTCATTTTACAAGGATAAGGGAGGCATTTGCTGACAGAGCTGGCTGGGTCCTGGCACCTACTGAGTAGCTGCCCCAACCTGACCTACCTCCTTCTAATCTTGTTTTGAAAGATTAACACACTCCTCTAATTTAAGTCATGGCTAGTGGGACAACCTGTTATTTGTGGCAGGTGCACCCTAATTGGCACAGTGGGGCATTCGCTTAAAGATGGAAGATCAGAAAAGGCGTCCAGAAAGCTGGTTTGGAAGTTGAAACCTGAAGGATAAGTAGGAGTTCATTGGATGATGAAGCAGAAAGTGAGAGAAGAAGAAATTTTTCAGCAGAGGGGCCAGCTTTCAGGAAGGTACTAAGAGAGCACATGGTGTGTTTGTCAACCTGAGAAAAGTTGAGGGTAGAAATATTGGCAGTAGTCAAGTTATGAAGGTCTGGTTAAAGCATATGAACTCTATTCTTAAGGCATTTGGAAGTCCTTGATGGATTATAGGACTGAAGTGACATAACCAGGTTTTCATTTAAAAATATTATATTGGTGACTAGAGTAGAAGGAAGTAAGAGTTAATATTGGGGGTCCTATTAGAGGTTATGATCACAGCCCTGCATTAAGAGGTGGTGATGATTTGGACTGGTGGATGTGTGGTAGTGAGGGAGGATGGAGAAAAGTAGAGAGATATTAAAATAATAAGATATTAGCCTATTGGCATGGCTCAAGGGTTGAACATCAACCAGACGGTCACAGTTCGATTCCCAGTCAGGGCACATGCTTGGGTGTGGGCTTGATCCCCAGAGTAGGGCTTGCAGGAGGCAGCTGATCAATGATTCTTTCTCATAATTGATGTTTCTATATCTCTCTCCCCATATTTCTTTTTCTTGTAATCAATAAAAATATATTAAAAAATAATAGGATAGTAAACCTTGGTATCTGACTATAGTGTATGACAGAGAGAAGTCAAAGATGGGTGTCCAGATTTCTTGGTTTGGACAATAGGGCAGGTGGTGTAAGCTGACAGTGAATGTGGAAAGAGGAGCAAGTTTGGGGGCAGTAAAATGAACTCTGTTTGGGACTCACAGTTTCTGAGATGGAAAAGGTAGAGATGCTTGAGATGGAATAAGCAGTTGAGCATGGGAATCTGATAGGATTGAGATTTGGACTGGACATGTAGATTTTGGAGTCATCACATGCAAAGTCATCCAAGTCATAAAGGTAGATAGGTGTGGCTAGGGACAGACAGGGTCAGGCATGGAGCAACACCATGGGTAAGGGTAAGTGGGAGCTCCAGGGCCAGACTCTTAGGTTGGCATCTGGGTTTGTCTCCTTTCTAGGCATGTGATTTTGAGCACATCATTTAACCTTGCCAAGCCTTGGTATTATGTGTAAAAGGAGGAAAATGAAACTGCCTATCTCACAGAACATTGTAAGGATTAAAGAAATGCATAGAGCACTCTGAACAGATCCCAATCATAGCAATAGTAATATTCAGAGCCAACTTATTGGGCACAGTGCCTAGGGCCCACAAAATATTTTAATTTCTTTTAAAATCATTAAAAAAACATTTGAGTTGAATAAAATATTTTAATATATGATGTTAACATATATATTTTCATATTAACACAATTGTAAACTGTAACTGTTAATTGTTTTTATGGAGGAAGGGGCCCACAAAGTGTGTAAAAAATGGCTGGAGCCACGAAAGTAAAAATGTAGCCCTGGTGGCAGTAGTAATGAGATGAAACCCAAAAAAACCCAACATTTTCGAGGTTGGCAGAGGTAGGTGGGTCTGCAGAGAAGTCTGGGAAGGCACAACCAGCAGGAAAACTAGGCGAGAGCTGTGCTTTGAAAGCTAAGGGAAAAGAAGCTTCAAGAAGGACACATATGTCACATGCTGCTAAGGGGTCTGTTGGAAGGGGACCGAAAAATATGCAGAGGATTAGTACAAGGACCATGTCCTCTTGATGACGGTGGTCTTAGTGGTGAGGTAGGGAAGAAGAGAGATTGCGGTTTCTGAGGAGTGGATAGAAGGTAAGGAAATGGAGATGGCTGGTGCATGCATCTCTCAGAATATTTAGCTCTTGAGGGAGGCTTTTTAAATAGGGGCCCCAGCTAGCTAGTCCATCTCCAAATCTGGAAGGTCCTTTAGGACAACATAGCATTGGCCAACTATGTGTACTGTTCACCAAGAATACCTGCGTATTTTCATCTAGTGTGCCCTGCTGTCCTGGGGGGCCCTCCACGATCATATGATAACTACTCAGAAGTAGATCTTCCATTAGCAGTTGCATGTCCACCAGCTCTCCCTGAGCCACGGTCATGGTCACTCAGCCTACAGAGGCACAGCTGAAAACAAAAAAGAACAAAACAAAAACATCCATTCTGAAGACTTCTATGTATCTTTTATGCATAGCTTTTGGGGAGAAAACTAGAAATAATTATGTTTACAAGCCCTGACTTTTCAACTATTAAGAAATTCCATAGTAATCAGAATACCGCTTCTAGCTCAAAGTCTTCCTGGAACATATCAGACTTTTGGCTCTGTATGGAAGTCCAAGTTTCCCAGCCCTTACAGTGGTGTCTGTATATGTGAATGTATAGTGTGATGACAATTTTCCTTTAAAAGTATAAATACAAACACATGTATGCATAGGGAAAATACTGGGGGAAAATAACCCAAAATGTGAAGTGAATTGTGATTGTCTCCTAGTGGGAGGCCATCATTATTATTATTTTTTTTTATCATTCTTACTATTTTACTTGGAAAACCCACACTTTTTGACTTACTGAGAACTCTGAGCCTATACAAAAGCTGATAGAATCGTTCCCACCACCAGCTCCCCAAACTACCAACTTATGGCGAGTTCTGCCCCATTGCCACCACTCCCCGCCTCCATACTATTTTGAAGCGAATTTATGATTGATTTTCATGTTGTTCTTAATTTTTTACATATTTTATATTTTTTTAAAATGAAAACATAGTATGTGCTTAAATAACCAGGGGGAAAACACATCATTGAAAGGAAATTCTCTGTATGAGTTCTGTTTACAGAGTTCTCTTCCTATCACTATTCATAGACGGGTCAGAAGTCACATGACTCTGAGCTGCCAGCCTGGGTGTTTCTCTAAGAGGCTCACGGAGTGACTGGGAAAGGCTGGCCTCTCTTCCAGATCATTATGGGCCATGAGAATCTCATCTGAGTTTACAACCAAGGCTGATATCAGCTCAGACCAGGATTCTCTTTGACGTAAGAGAACATGTTTCATCTTACAGTCATTGGGTTTACAGCCTCATTATAAAACACCCTGGTTATCTCATCAATTATTCACCACTGGCTAGAGGATGGAGGATCTGACTTATGTCCCAATGACACTTACTTTGTAGTCTGTATTCAGTTACTTCTGTGACAAGTGGGAAGATCTATCCTACCTGCACATTATATTCCAGAGTATCTGGGCTGCTACTTATAACTGGAAATGGTCCTCCATCTTCTAGAAATGTTCTCCAAGGAAACAGCACAGATGCCTTAAAAGAGCAAATAATGAACATGATAATGCTGTACTGTATTCATAAATAATAGATATCTGTATGTGAACAGGATAACTCTGCACCCCAAAGTACTGTGGGATGATTTATTTATTATGTAGAAATAGTTCTTAATGTATTGTTCCTAATGATATAGGGGAGAGTTATAATCTGATTTTGTTAAATTGATTTTTCAGAAAATGGCTAAACACAGGATACTCAAGATTTCAGTGTAACCAGTCAGAACCTCGTTTGCATGTTCTAGGACAGTATAACACCAATGGGACATATTTATACTCAATAAAGTAAACTTACTCAAATGTTCTTGATAATCTTAAAAATTTATCTTTAATCACCATTGTGACTTAAGAGTAACAACTCAAAGTCAATGCCACAATATTACACCATCTTCTCCACATCACTGTCCAACAGTCACGGCATCCCCTACTCCTCATAGCAGACCTGTCTATCTGACCCCATCTGATCCCACTGGCATTTCCAGACCTGGTACTGGCTTCGGACAGTTCCTAGATCTGGAGTTGATTCAGCTGGCAGGGAGTCAAGATAACTATATCCGCCTAATTCCAGGCAACACCCAAAGGCAGAAGGAACAGACCCAATGGTCATGGTCCAACCTTGTTTTCTGGGTCTAAGAGAGGGCCAAAGCTTGGGCCAAGAGTCTTCATTGTCTTATAGCTAGGGAAGGGAGAAGCGTGAGACTTCCATGGGGTTGATGTGGGCATTACTACATAAAAACATTGCATAAAATCATTAGGCTGGAGGTTTTGAAGCCAAAGAACTAGGCTTGTGAGGTACTTTGAAAGGTGTCCACCAATTTTTCGCTACTGTTCCCATTAAGGGGTGGAGTTTAATTCTTCTCCCCTTAATGTGTGATGAAATCAGTGGCTCACTCTATGGAATAGAATGTGGCAAAAGTTACTTCTGAAATTAGGGAACAAAACAAATGTAACTTCCATCTTGAGTTTTCTTCCCCCCCCCCCTCTCTCTCCCTCCCTTTATCTTAAATCATTCACTCTGGGGAATTCCCCTCCAGAAGAACCTTGAGGTGACTACAGCACAGGCCAACACCTTTTTCAACCTCCTGAGCCAAACCACTCAGCTGAGCTGTTCCCAAATTTCCGAGCTGCAGAAACCATACGAGATGATGACTGTGTATTGTTTTAATATGCTAAGTTTTGAGGTGTGGCAGCCTTAGATAACTAATGCAGTTTGTGAGCTAGAGCTGCCATGTCTACCTGGCAGTCTGATTTTGGGCTTCCCGAACCTTAAGCTCTTCAGTTCTAGAAGGCGGGTAATATTGTTGGTGCCTAGGAGCGATAAAAGTGGCCAGGATTACATTGGCTAACACCTGTTGTAAGCAGGGCTGTTCAAAACCCAGCTGTTGCCTAATTTATGTATCGTAATTGCTTTCATTATTTCTTAAATGAAAGAGATCAAATGCTGCTTTGCCACCAGCTGTGAGCAGATAAGTTTTGCCCCAATTAGCCTGTTGAGCAGTTTGGAGTTAAAAACCTTAACTGGGGCCAAAACCGGTTTGGCTCTGTGGATAGAGCGTGGCCTGGGGACTGAAGGGTCCCAGGTTCAATTCCCGTCAAGGGCATGTACCTTGGTTGCGGGCACATCCCCAGTAGGGGGCGTGCAGGAGGCAGCTGATCTATGTTTCTCTCTCATTGATGTTTCTGACTCTGTCCCTTTCCTTTCCTCTCTGTAAAAAGTCAATAAAGGGGAAAACAGCTGGCTGTGCGGCCACACTGCTCTTCCCTGTGTGTGGAGGGAAGCCAACCCAGACTGAGTGCATGAGAACTCGGAGAGTCCCAGTGATATTTACACCAAATGGACACAAAGTGACAAAATCCCCTATGCACAACACGCCTTTTATCGTATAAAATACCTCTCAACACACCTGGATGCTCTGTGGATCCATTGGCAAAGGCAGGTTAAGCTGTGAAGCAAAAATGCTCTTTATCAGTGAGTTGCTCAGCCGTGGCAGCCCATGGCACAAGCCATCTGTGACAGACTGGCAGGCATTTCCAGCTGTCAAAAATGTTCTATCAAAAAATGGAGGGAATCTCATGAAAAGTAGTTACGTAAACGTCTAAAGCTCAAAACTTTCTTCAGTTACTTTAGCAAGATGGGAGACATTAACAGGTTTCTTCCTCAGTGACCTCATCCCTCACCCTTTCTTTACACATCACCCTTCACTCCCACAATTCACAGCTCTTAAGTGAATAGTAGCAACGAACGATAGAACTTCCTAAATGTGGAAATGTTCTATATTTTTCTGTCCAAGATGGTAATCACCAGCCATTTGTGACTGTTGAACACTTGAAATGTGGCTACTGGAACGGAGGAACTGAATTTTAAACTTTATTTAATCTAAATCAACATTAATTTAAAGTTTTACATTGAATAGCCAAATGTGGCTACTATGTTGGACAGTTCACTTGTTGCTCTAGAACAATGATATTGGTTGCTTGTTGAATTGATTATTTTAAGACCAATAGTTGAGATGACAGTTCTTAACAGGTAAAATCAAGTAAGTTAAATAGTAAGAATCTAGAGTTTGAAAGAGAGATTTTTGTTTTTGTTTTCAACAAAACTTGACTTTGCTTATCAAGAACCAAAAGTTCTAAAGACCAGAGGATGAAATTTATACCCTGTGCTGTAGAGAAGGAAGTATGCATGATACATTATAATGACTTTCTTGGTCAAAAGGAAAAAAGAATAGCAAAAAAAGAGAGAAAAGACTGTTTCTAGAGCTTAAATCTTGTGGATGTCCAAGAAAAAATCCTGACAAAGGCTAAACAGGAGTGGGGAGGGGTCAGAGGAAAAGGGGTATGTCCCAGAACAGAAGGGACCTTTTGCCTGGGTCCTCCAAGGGCTTGGCCCAAGTCTTGAATCAAGCAGACATAAAGAAGAAGGAGGTTGGCATGACTAAGGGAGATGTTAGCACTGAGAAAAATGAGGCAGCTTCCCAGAGACCACTAGACAATCAAAGTGTGGAAGAGTGCAGAGTCCCACAAATTGGTGTCTAGGTAGGGGGCTAGCAGCAGGCTAACCAGAAGAGATCTGGGGTTGGACCAGCTAAGCAACAACAGAGATTGGTGAGGACTCCACCCTGACTGCCAGGATGATTTAGAAGCACCACCGGGAACTTGGGTCACCTCTGAGAGGAATGAAGGAGAAGACAGGTGTGGTGTGAGGCCTAAAATGAAGGTCCATTATTATGTGCTGCCTTGACATCGGGTAAAATCAGGAGGGTCTTGAATAGCCTAATCATAAGTTCCCTCCCCATCCCGATCCCACAGGAGCCAAGTACAGTCCTTGCTTATTTTTGAGTAGTGGTTTCCGTTCTCTGTGTGGATAAAAAAGGGGTGCTGTAATAAATCACAAATTCCTAACTGGACAGGTCATGGTGGGTAGTCATGTCCCAGGCCTATAACTATATATATATATATAGTATTTAGTATATATATGTAAATTGACTTTAGAGAGAGAGGAAGAGAAACATCAATAAGCTGCCTCCTGCACACACCCCACGGGTGACTGAGCAACACTGGCAATCTTTTGGCGCATGGGACCACGCCCAACCAACTGAGCCATACCAGCCAAGGCTATAACTTCTTTAGTGAAGGTTTTTAAGCCAGCTCTGTCCATTGTTCTTGTGCATCTAGGCTAACACACCTTTGAAATGCCCCCTTTCATAACCTATTGCTAAAGTGTGCAAGAGAACACACAATCTCACTAACTGTACTGCAATCTGACCCCCGTCTTGCTTTCTCCCACTTTCCTGCAGTCTTCCTTAGTTCTCCTCTTAATTTCAAATGCATAAAGGAAATTGCAAAGTTTTATTTTCCAGAGCATTTGAGATCTTGTTGCCCAGCATGTGTCATCAATTTGGCTCAAATAAATGCTTATAAAAATTGTCTACAAAAATAATTTACCACAAAATTATTTAAATGAACCAATTGTATCCTCCCATGTGGCTACTATATTGGGGGCACCACATCCTCTCAATGCACAAAGTCTGCCTCCCACAGCCCCTGGTTTTTCACTCTGTTCCCAAATGCAGTTCCTCTGTGGCCCCGTATGGCATATAATGTCCTCTTCCCTGGCTGTACTACCGAGAGGCAGAAACCATGGATTAGGTGACTCTATCGGGTCCTGGTCCCATTGTCTAAGAGCTACATCCTTCCCTGCCTCCCCTCACTCTATGGGAGTGCGCTGCTCTCATGCTAGCTAAGAGTTCAGTTCTTTCCTTTCAAACGCTGGAGAAGCCTTCAGTTTACATAAGCAGAAAGTTCCCTGAGGTAAACAATCATATTTGCTCCGAGGTGGTGAGTGCTGGGAAGGGCGAGGGCACTTCCCAGGCTTCCTGTCTCTTTGATTACCTAAGGATTTTTCCTTGTTTGCAGGTTCAGCACTAAATAAAATCAGCAAGATGGATGCCATTTACTGTTCAGCTTCTCTTTTCCTCCTGGCTCTGGGCTCCGAAACTCCAAGTCAGAATTTGGAAGGAATTTACTTAGGGTAAAAAAGTAGGACTAAGACCCAGAAGTTTTTTTGGTTCCAGGTTAGTAGAGGACTTCTCTTCAGAGTCCCCTTTTCTGTCCATACTGCTGCCTGGCACCCACCCAGTTCTCAGGTTTTGGAATCAAATGCACCTAGCTAGGTTCTGGTTCTGGTCCTGACACTTTCTGGAATCTGCTACCTGAGTTGTCATAAATAAATGAACTTACCCCTGGCCTTGTGGATATTTCGTATTCAGACATAGGCCACCGTGCCCTCCATTCCTGCAGACTGAGTGTGCCAGGACCAAGAAAGCCCACAAGGCAATTCCTGGGCGGAAAAACAGTGGGTCCCCAGGGAGAATCATAGCAAGCTGAACCCCATTTAGCTGAAACCCCCCCAAAACCTTTTGTGGTATAGTTCTTTTTCTTCACCCTATGTAAATTCATTGCAAATTCTGACTGGGAGTTTCAGAGCCCAGAGGGGTAATGAATGGCCATACTGACAATGAGAGCCTTTTTAAATCCTACCTGCCTGACTAAGCTATAGCTCAGAAAGCTGTTTGTCAATAAAAAGAAAACAAATGAGCTGGATTCAGTCCCCTGATGCTCACAGTGTGAGAAAGGCAGAGTACAAAGAGCAAATATAGTTCAGTACAGTCCTCATACTTCCATCCTCTATGGATACCCACACTGTGGGGGGGGGGGAGGGGAAGGGGAGGGAAAGAGTAATCATCATCCGCAGGGGAGAGCACTCACCGCTTCCCAGGTCTTCCTCTTTGGCTAAATACTCCCACTGAGAACGAATCAAAGGACGTTAATGAATTTGGGCAATTTAAGGATAAGGAGAGACCCTCAGGACTGCCCTCTTTCCTTTCTATACAAAATGTATTATTTATACTGGAAACATAGTGCCTCTTAATCCAAACTAATTTTCTCATCAGTCATGATTAATTAACCAAACAAACATTCTTTTTATATGCAGAGTACTTAATACCTACAAGGCCAGGGGTAAATTTATTTATTTATAACAACTTAGGTAGCTGATTCCCTTGGCTTCAGAAGTATAGTGCAAACTCTGTTCTTTTGAAAGGTAGTTAAGGGCTGAAAACAGTAAACAAAACTCTTGAAAAAGAATCATCTTCAGAAGTATAAAAATATTATTCCCAGTAAAATCATCTGAATGTTGAAAGCAGCAATTGTTATGCGAACTAACTGCCCTGAAATCACATCTAATAAAATCAAGACTTATGACTCTCCGGCAAGAACACATTCCATACCCATGGCCTTTGTGCCAGAACCCAGTTGGTAGCCACAGTGTTCTGGATTGGCTTGTGCCCCTGACTATTTTAAGTTTGTAATCTAATCTTGCTGAGAGTGGCCTCCCTCGATGGTCACTCAGAAACATCTGCCCTGCAGAATTTACTAGACAGGATTAGTGCCCCAGCCCTTACCAGACAGACGAGGCGCCTCACTGCAGCATCAAATTGCAGAAACATGACCTCCCTTTGGAGGAGGAGTGCCTGGGACACCTGGGTGGGGTCTTGGAGACTCTCGAGGCTGTCAATCATTTTCTGCAGCCCTTGAAGCTCAGACACTGGAAGATGGACAGCATAAGCAGATAGTGTGAAATACCAGCTACTTTAGCTAATCCAGTGAACCATCATTTCACCTCCCAAAATAACTTTTTATCTTTTCTCTTTGTTTGTGAGTATGCTAATTATGGTTCGGAAGTCCAGAAAAAAACTTATGTTCTAGAACCCAAGCTCTGTGTAGCTTTCCTTCCTTCCTTCGCAAGATAAAAACTTAATTTGCTTTTCAGCAGAATAAGGAAAGGCTTTTGATTCCTGTCTCTCTCTCTTAGAGTCTTTAAAAAAGGGGGGAGATGTTAAATTGTGAAGACTCACATTATACTTTAAAATTCTGTCAAAATATAAGATAAAATTCCTTCAAATACTCAAAAAAAAAAAAATATATATATATCACCCGAAAAGACTTCTGAAAGAAAGTTTTAAAATATATAAGGCTACAGTCACTAAAAAGATTAAAAAGACAAATTGTAAGGAATAGAAGAATATAGGACTCGGTAGACCCTTAGGGGCTTGAAATTACTATAGCCCAGCACTTTTTCTCATGGCCATGCCATCCAACCAGCCTTCTCTATCCTGGCTCATCCTGTTGTTGGATTAAAGAAGACTCGAGCCATCCAAGGCAAGCAAACAATGTACACACTGCTTGTCATTTAAGGAGTAGATGGCAAGAGTTCCAAAATTGGCTTATTTCTTGGACTCTTACTGAAGAAGTAGGCTGCATCTGAGTAGATTTATAGGTGTTCTGGAGGGACCTTTAGGGGCACTCAGTGCTGGATTGAGGTACGGGCCTGGGTCTAGATGGTCTCTGTGATGGTCCAGGAGAGGAGCTGGTCAGAAGGGGAGAGCGCAACAAGAAAATGATGAGCCCTTAGGGAGCATTGGGAAGGGGTGGAGGGCTCATACTTGCTGAGACACAGCATGCCAGCTCTCTGAACTGCTCAACAACTTCCTGTGAAGACAGAGAGGACAGCACGGCCATGAGAAAAGAAGGGCCGTGGAAATCGATCACTGTGCCTGATATGTAGCCCAAGGCAGAAGTGAGTTGGGAGATGCAGAGTCATTTTGGCAGTTACTTTGCCTCAACAATCTGACCAGACTTGAGCAGCCTCTGCACTGCCTGGTCTGGCACTGGCTCTCCTCCCATATCTCCAAGTCAGAGGACCGGAGGGAGTGGGGAAGCTGCCTCAGAGCCGATCAGGGTGGAACAAAGATTGAGGATGGTCAAGAATACTTGCAGGGATAAAGCTCTTGGCTTTAGGGGAAGATGAGCAGTCCCTGTTTCATGCGCACTCGATGTTTTACGCACAACAGAAAAAATGTGTTTTGAGTATTTTCCCAGCTCCAAATGAATTCGGTTTTATCATCACATTTTTTATGAGTCCTATAAATCTGATAGTCATACTGGGCTGGAAAGGAATTTCCACCAGAAGAGGAGTCAGGTTAGAATAAACTGTACAAGAACTTCCACGGCGGGTAGGAGGAGGGGCGGGCAGTGAGCCTTATTTGTCCAGGGCCTGGTGTGTTGGCTCTGTAGGCAATACGCTCTGTCTAAGCAGCAACCAGGGTGAAACGTTTATAAATCCTCTGCAACGACAAGGAAGAAAGAATAGGCAGTTGCGCATGCCCTGTGATGGAAGCTCTGTTAAGCGTAAGTGCAAAGTGTATTTGGGCAGGGAGTAAAGATAATAAAAACATTTCACTTGTTAGAGTGACTGGGTTATGGGTGATGTTCTCCTTAGATTATTTCCATTGCTGTTCGTATTGTGCAGTGTGGGCACTGTTACCTGATCATTTCCCAGCAAAACTCGTCCCTGGGATAGATGGCATTTTTCATGGAGATACAGGTGGGACACAGGGACTGTCCTTCCTTTGTTACTTACTAATTTTAGAGTCCTCACTCAGGCTTCCCTGTCTTCGGGTGTCACACTGCCGCTGGGAGGGGAGGTGTCTGGGACTGGTTGGGAAGGCAGCCTGTCTGTGAGGACCGGGTAGTCCTGGTGATGGGGTGGGGAGTAAACCTGCACCTGGAAACAAAGGAACCTTTCCCCCAGCTCCCCACCACCTCCCCACGCCCCTCCCCCTCTCCCCCACCCAGAGGCCTGTGCAGGAAATCAGAGAGAGGAATCACAGAGGCCCTGTCTTCACATGACTACCCAGAGCCAGTACACCCTGTTCCTCGTTTGTCTCCAGAGTTCCTGAAACACCAAGATTAGTGTGCAGCATCTGGGCTTTAATTGGCCTCCTAATCCTGACGAGGAAGTCGCGGTGTAAGCTCCCACGTTCTGATTATTTCCTCTGCTTCATGCTGACTCCCAGGGGAGTTGCCGGCTTTCACGGAAGGAGGGAATTTGGCAGGGGCCGCAGAGCTGTCCGCTTAGCACTCGCGTGTCTAAGAGCCGCCTCCTCAGTCCAATGGGAGGACCAAGGCTAAAATGCAGTGTCCCTTTAACAATATGTCACAGCAGACAAGTCCCCAAAAGTCATCTTACCCAACTCCAAATAGCTCTGGGATGGCTGGAAGGAGTTGGGTGAGTGTTTGAACAGACCGTCTCATCTTTTCACCTTGGTTCTCTGTGCTTCCTGTGGGAAGCAGGCCAGGCACTGAACAGCCTAGTCTTTTTAAAAAGATTCTTGTAGGTGGGAATTTTTTTTTTTTAAAGTTTCAACTTTCTCTTTATCTATTTTCAGCAAAGTGGAGTATGCAAACCTTTGCACATCCTCTTGGAGCACAAACGTTTTTGCTGGCAATACAGAGTGTACGCCTCTAATCCCACACCTGGGAGAGCCTGGGCCCCACCTATGTCACTGATTTCAGTCCATAAGCGTATAGACAGTAAGAAACCAATTCCCGTCATTCTGCATTCTAGCTCCTCCATCATTCGGCCTCATTTCCCACCGTTCCTCAGGGTCATGCTGCCTTTGGACTGGCCGCAGGTCGTCCCGTCTGCTGTCTTGGCCCTGCCCTTGGCTTGCCTTGTCAGGACCATCCCTCCTATTTTTCTCCATGGATTCAAGTGAGGACAAGTCTCCCTAGATCACCCTCCCTGCAGGCCCATAGGACTTCCTGTGAAATGGCTTCCTCTGAAAACATGGCCCCGGCTCTATCTCGGCTTCTGTCTCATCTCCATACAGCACCTGTCCCCCCATTTCAAGGGCAGGGACGGCATTCTCCCTGGAACATCCCCCTTTCTCCCGTGCCTCATCTGAAGCTCAGCTCCCCACGCCCTGGAAACATCCAGAAGCTCCTCGAAGAGTCTTAGCTTATTTTCTGGGTAAATCCCTTTGTGCAGCAGTTCCAGAATTGGTAAAAGGAAAGGATCTAAGAGTGCTTTGGAACTTCTCTAATCTCTGATGCTTCTATTGAAGGCTTGCCAGTAGTTTTGGGAGCTCATCCTTTGGCAACACTTCTGTGCTTTCTACTGAGGCAGCGCCAGCCCCGCCTCATCTTCAGGCTGCCTGTCGGCAGACACAGGCATGATCTTCCTCACGGATCACCGCTCACACCCTCCCTGTGTCTCCCACTTGAATGTTTACAGATCCCTTCAGTGTTCATTAGCACCGTGCAGATCTACGGGCAAGCCAGTCAGGAGCTCCACACACGTATTTCCTTTATGCACCGACCAGAGAGGAAAGGATTCCAATTCTAGTACATCGAAGACCACTAGATTCCAGTAGGCATATTCCTTCATTTTGCTGGTGCTTCTCATCCTTTAAAATCCTTAGATAACATGTTATAATATATTGCTATTAATTTATATTTACACGACTAATGGCATACTTCAGATAGGAGGGGTCAAATTACAGTATTAAAATAACAAGATCAGTTTCCCTGACTCTGATAAACCCAGCTTACGAAGCATTTCGGAATCCTGTGCATTTATCTTAGGACCTATGTGGGAACCTCTTTCCACATCCCGTGTGGTTCAGGGTTCGGGTTCTGAAGGAGGCCGCACACAAACGAAATAAGAGACTAGAAAATATTAATTTGGCGATATTGGGGGGCCAGGCGGGAGCCTTCCTCTGGTGGAAAGGACTACCATTTGCTCTGGCCTTTTTCTCCCTTTTATTAAGGCTTTGGGACACACCCCTAGCCTTTAGGCAGGAAATAACAAAATAGAAATTAACATGAAACAAACAGGTAGAGGCTGCTTCAGCCAACAATGTTTCAACTAAACAGTGAGTAATTAGCTCTGACCTTTCAGAGCAGTTAAGGTTGACCAGCCTTCTGGCCTCCTGATTACATCCATTTAGTGAGAACAATGTTTGGTTTCCGACAGACCTAGTACTGAGAGCTAGAGTTCATGGATTAGCACTGGGCAGATAACACTAAAGCCTCAATCATTCTCATGACAGGACCATGGGGCCACTGTGAGCTAATGAAGGGCTGTCTGCAAGCTTCCTAATGGTGAATACTTGGCTTTCCTTGCCATCTCAGATCACGAAGGCCAGAAAGGACAGGGAATGAAAGAGCACCAGTATGTAGAGGGGCTTATACATCGGTGTAGAATTTTTACATAGATTTTAACTTACAGAACATCTCTGTGAGACAGGTATTATCATCCTCATTTTAACAGATGGACAAACAGAGGCCCAGAGAGTAAAGTGTCCAACTTCCAGTAACCAAGTGGCAGAGGCAGGGTAGAAACCCAGGCCTCCTCACCCCTGACTTGGTGTACATACTTTGTGGTTTAACCCGGAAAATTGGAATTAATCAGTTTGGAGACAGTATATTAATAGGACTTTCCCTTTGCCCTTCTTATCACTATAATTTATGAGAAAATATTTTAACTCTGTCTTTCCAAATATTAAGAGCTTCATAGTAATGACTAGATGAGGAAATTATTTTGCAATGTATGTGTGTATCAAGTCATCATGCTGTACACTTTACATATTTTAAACAATTTTATTTGTCAGTGATACCTGAGTAAAGCTTTAAGAAATTTCTAAGAAGCATATAAAATACATGAACAACTATTAAAGATAATATATTTAAACACAAATATTTAGATACACATTTTTATAGCATAACAGGGTAATAATCACAAGATACCATCTGCAAAACAAAACAACAAACATTCATAAACTGGGTTATGCTTTTGGACAAGGTGACTTCTTGAATGGCAATGAGTTTAAAGCAATGTGTTTCTCTTTGTTTAAAGCCATTGGTGGCCAACATACATGAAAAGTTTGTATGACCATTGATAAATTACAAGAGTCACAAATAAACTCCTGTGAGGGACCCATAGAGATTTATCAACACAGTTTAAACATATAACTAAAAAAAAAATAATCAAACACTGGATCTTAGATATTAATGTTCAAGTGGAAGTAAAGTGTAAAATTATGATTTAATTCAGTGGTTCTCAACCTTCCTAATGCAACGACCCTTGAGTACAGTTCCTCATGTTGTGGTGACCCCCAACCATGTGGCGACCCTGCTAGCACTTCTCAACCTGTGGGTCATGAACCATAGGTTGAGAACCATTGCTGTAGAGCCTAAGATCATCAGAAAACACAGATATTTACATCATGATTCATAACAGTAGCAAAATTACAGTTATGCAGTAGCAACAAAAATAATGTTATGGTTGCAGGTCACCACAACATGAGGAACTGAATTAAAGAGTTGCTGCATTAGGAAGATTGAGAACCACTGATTTAACTGAATATACATAATTTAAAAATTCTTCAATGAAAGAAAGGTTAGTTCTATTTTTTAATTTTTTGAGGAATCTTCATACTGTTTTTCATAATGGCTATACCAGTATATTCCCACCCACAGTGAGCAAAGGTTCCCTTTTCTCCACATCCTTGGCATCATTTGTCTCTTGTCATTTTTTTTTTAAATTTATTGATTCTAGAGAAAGAGAGGAAGAGAGAGAGAAGTGTTTTTCCACTTATTTATGCTTTCTTGTATGTGCCCTTACCAGAGATCAAACCCGCAACCTTGGCATATCCAGACAATGCTCTAACCAACTAAGCTACCTGTCCAGGTCTCTTGTCTTTTTAATAACAGCTATCCTGACAGGTGTGAGATGATATCTCATTGTGGTTTTGATTTGCATTTCTCTGATGATTAGTGATGTTGAGCACATTTTCATTTACCTGTTGGCCATTTGTGTGTCTTTGGAAAAATGTCTGTTCAGGTCCTTTGCCCACTTTAAAATCAGATTTCTTTGTTTCCTTCCTTCCTTCCTTCCTTCCTTCCTTCCTTCCTTCCTTCCTTCCTTCCTTTTTTTTGGTCTATTGAGTTTCTTACATATTTTAGGAATTACCTCCATATCAAATATATGGTTTGTTAATATTCTCCCAATCCATAGATTGCCTATTGATTTTGTTGTTTCCTTTGCTGTACAGAAGCTTTATAGTTTGATGTAGTCCTACTTGGTTATTTTCACTTTTGTTCACTGTGCTTTTGGTGTCATATAAAAAAATCATTGCCAAGATCAATGTCAAGGAGCTTTCTCCATTTTTCTCTAAGAATTTTATGGTTTCTGGTCTTATATTTAAGTATTTAATTAATTTCAAGTTAATGTTTGTGAGAGATGTAAAGGTATAAGATAGGAGCTCAGTTTCATTCCTTTGCGTGTAGAACTATCATATGATCCAGCAATCCCACTTCTGGATATACATACCAAGGAAACAAACTCAGTATCTTGAAGAGATTATCTGCACTCCTGCATTCATTGTAGCATTGCTCACAATAGCCAAGCTAAGGAAATAATCTAAGAGATCAGTGAAAAGGTAAGTAAAAATTTTTAAATCACACACACACACACACACACACACACACACACACACACACACACACGAACATGAATCAGGCATAAGGAAGAAGGAAAAAGGAAATCTGGCCATTTGCAATAGCATGAATGAACCTGGAGGACATTATTCTAAGTGAAATAAGGCGGCCAAAGAAAGACACATGCTATATGATCTCACTCATGTGGAATCTAAAAAAAAAAAGTCAAACTTGTATAATGGTGATTGCCAAGGCGTGAAGGAAATGGGGAGAAGTTGGTCAAAGGGTACAGACTTTCAGGTGTAAGATGAATAAGTTCTGGGGTCTAATGTACAGCCTGGTGCCCACGGTTTATAATGCTGTATTGTATGTGATAACCTAAAGTAAAGGCCAAAGGGAGAGGCATCCAACGGTTATTTGAGAACCAAGAGAATAGCTATTTGGGAAGCACTGATTCAGGCAGAGACCCAAATATTGTTCTGATTAAGAGGGTAAAAGGCAAGGAGCTTTCATGAGAAAGGGAAGGAGAATAATTACATGAAGAGAAGGGAAGACATTTTTAGTGCTGTTAATAAATCAAGGATGAAATTTCTATAGGTGAAAATAAACTAGATTATTCTTTAGCTATACAAGAATAGCTAATTCCAAGAAAGTCTTTAATTTTTAATCCAGTAGTCAGAATGTCTTCTTTCCTATTAGCTTTGCAAATAGTAGTTTGGACTACAATGTTGCTGTAGGCCCAGTCCAAAGGTTATATCGCTCAGTTTGAACATCCCAAAGGTTGGAGGAGTAAGAGGCACAAGGGATGATCGCTCTGGTTCCATGTTGAAGTAGCTCTATTTATATTATTTTTCACCTAATACTGAACATTTTCTAAGAAAATTGGTAAATGTTCTTACCGCATGCACAGAAAGGCAACTATGAGGCGATGGATGTGTTAATTAACTTAATTGTGGTGATTCTTTCACAATGTATACATATATTAAACCCTCGGGTTGGACACTTGTACTTGTTAATTGCACCTCAATACAGCTGAGTGGAGAAGGGAGAGAAGAAAGGGTGAGAAACTACGCTGTTAAACAGGCTTTCACTTAAAAAGAAAAATCTGACTGTACCCAAACTGCCATTTTCAACATTGTGCTCTATCGAGCAGATACTTATTTGAGTGCTTTATGTATTGCTGTATTAACTTGTTTATAGTTGACAGTATTATACTCTATCAGTAAGCTGGGTACTTACTCCACAGAGCAGTATCTCAGAACACAGGCCTAGCTGGTTACTGTGCTTACATGTGACCTCAGCCTCTCATGAGTTTCAGGGTAACAGGGTGGTGTTTTTTTTCCAAGGGTTTGGAGGAAATTGAGGAATAATAAAGGATGTCAGAAATTTGAATTAGTGCTCATTAATGACCAGGGAGAAACAGAACTCATAAAATAAGGAGGCCCTAGAGAAATTATAATATTAAACAAATTATTAAAATAAAGTAATATAATATAATATAATATAATATAATATAATATAATATAATATAATATAATATATAATATTCTAGGAGTTGGGAGAAGATTTCCGTTAGTAAGTGTCCCCGGAAAAAAACAAGAGACTTTCTCTGAAATTGATATGTTTAACCATGAGTCATGAAAAGCCCAGGCAGTTTACACTCCGGTACACACACTAACACACAAACCTTTTCTGTCAGAGTCTGAACCTAACCAGCACTTCAGGAGGATGAGGTAGGAACCACAAATTGAGGAAGACTTTCCCGTCAGTGGACAGCAGTCGCCGGGCCGGGCGGCCTCCTGCAGCCTGAGAAGGAAGCGTGGGCAGCTCCGTGGTTCTCTCTGAAGGCGCGTGGCCAGCGTGAACTGTGTAGACCAGCCCAGCCCGTGGTGACACAAGCCCAGCGTCCCAGCCTGCGGGCGGCGGGCCTCCTCCTCAGGCCCCGCACAGGTGGCCGCAGCTATAAACAGCCCAGCAGGAAAGAGCCGGTGGCTGCTTTTAGCTCGAGCTGTGTGGAGGAAGGAGTGGGCAGGGGGGTGGTGGAGGGAGGGTGGAAGGTGTGGTGAGACAGGAAAGGCAGGCATGAATTGGCACCCTACGGAGTGTTACACAGGAGGGGGTTCAGGACAGGTTCCCTAAGATGTACCACTTTGGCATGTGGACTGTTTTGAGCTGAAGGCATTTGAGACCCTGTGGACTCCAGAGAAACTTTTCTCTCTTCTTTTAAGAACTTAAACTGGAGGCTTTGTCCATAATGAGAGTTATCACTAGAGGCAACTTTTATGGGCCTACCTAGAGGGCAGGGCAAACTTCTAATTACTGACCATCTGCTCTTCTTATCATCCTGCCCTTGGCCTTCCTCCCCGCTGAAGCCCCAGGCGCCTGACCTCATCCCTGAGCTCAGAAGGCCTTGCTTACCTTTCTGTCTCCTAACCTCTTGTGTATATGGGGTCTCTGACTCTCTCACGTTTTCGGGATTCCTACACCTATGCGTATAATTAAATTTGAGTTATTTTCTCTTATTAAATCTCTCTCAACTTGATTATTACATCAGCAGAGAGAACCAAAATGGTAGAGTA